>SNQJ01S0004577.1:14799-41397 GCA_010110895.2 Picea sitchensis
CATTTTGCATCCTGGACTTAGGGTAAGTGGGTTTTTAACCCATCCTTTCATATTTTACCCCCCGAACTAGAAATATCGCTAACATTATTCATCAAAAGTTTACAATACGGTAGCATTTCTCAACCATCGACCTTAACAAAATATCAAAACTAAGTATTTATACTCAAAACTACTGCAACTACCAAGATCATGATTGGACCCTTGCATTCAAAGTTTCCAGTCGATGGCCACTCTGTTAGACTGCGTAGGCCTCCTTATGTCAGACGTGAGACATGCGCAATTAGGTGTTTTACATGAAAATCTATCCAGGAGGAAACTTCGGGTGGACAGTCTGCCTTTATGGCTGATCTCTGAAACACTTTCCATTTTTGGGGTGAGATGAGGTCTCAAATTTCGACCCCATCTTCAATAACTTCCTTCATTGGGATCAGGACGAGGCCTGACACCCATGAATGATTCAGGCGGTGCCCACGACTTCTTCGAGTCAATCTCGACGCCTCGAGGCCAAGCAGATCTTCTTTTGTGACCAATACAGATGCTTTCGGCCTTTGGCGCAACTCCTCTCCCTCGCTCCATCTTCAATGTGACCAAGGGCCATGAAACTGTGAAATTGCACAATTTTGGGCACGACCAAAGGTGGTTTGAAAGAAAACCTCTTTTGTCCCCGCAATTCACCATGAAACGCCATGCGTCCCTTTCAAAAAAACCATGGTTCTGATTGCAATCCTCCCTTGAAATTTTAAAACGTGTGCACCTTCCGACCCCACAATGGAGCATGACCGTTGATCTTGTGATATGATATGAGGCTTCCTGATCAACGGCCCAACTTTGGTCACTTTAGATCGATGGATCAGATCTTCCCTCTTCAAATCGACGACCGAGATCCACTTCGGGTCTCCGGGACTTCGGGACTTTGGCCACTTTGACACTTCGACACTTTTGAATGTGAAACATGCGAAATTTCCTGGAGGAAAATTCCCAAAGTGAGAGATGGAATATCACGTGTCCCTACTGACGGATGGTCCAGATTAACTTCGAGACTTTGGGCTTCGACCATTCAGAAGTTTTACACACTTCCCACTTCGAACCTCCCGAAGCTTATTTCCTCGAACACTTGGATCGGACGCCACATGCTCCCTTCAAGATCAACGGCTCATGCTCACTTCGGGTCTTTGCTCTCTAGCACTATACTTTGCGTGATTTTGGACTCCGGAATGCCCGTGAGCTACTAACTTGAACTGGTTGATTGGATCTTCGCCGATGAAAGATAAACTTGCCTATCGCTTGTGCTTCAAGCCCGAAATGGACTGTTAGGAAAACTGTGCTTTGTGTCCGTGGTTGCGGCCAATGTGATCGAGGATTTGGAAAATTGGTTGTAGGATGGGAAAACAGGGAGATCGGGTCACTTTAAACACAGAGGGGGGCACACGAAAAAAAAACAATTTTACAAGCCGAAGGGGAAAAATCTTAAGACTCGGTCTGCGAAAAAGAGAGAGACAGGGAAAACTTACAGTCTTAGGTAGAAACCACACACCCATAGGGCTATGACAAGTTCATGTGATAACACTCTCCATTACTCCAAACTCAAAATCTGTAAGTTTGTTGGAGTTACAGTTCTTAGACTTACTATGACAAAATTCAAGATTAGAATAGTTTAGATTTTGTACACTAATTAATTTCTAGTTTCTAAAGGCCCATCGACAGATTCTTGAAACTAATATAGATTCTAAATGCCAAAACAGATAATTAATTAAAATACCCAAGAAAGATTTAGACCTCGGTCTTTCTAAGAATTATGTTGTTTAGTGGTATGAGATCAGAAGGTAGTTTCATATAATATTAATTCACAGGTTTTAACTACCAATCCACAAAAAAAATTGGAATGAAAAAAAGGATAGAGAGAGGGTCCATGAAATACCTCAAAAAACCTTTCAACATGTAAGTGTCTACTTTACATGCAACATCCATCAAGTAAGAGGTGTCGGCATTTACCACAATAGACTTCAAATTCCAAATTCCTCACTAATGAATGGTTTTTGTTTTGTATTTTCTTATTTATGCATGTGTATGAATGGGTTATCCTTATGTAAATTCTATGTAGAGTTGTTTGGATAGATTATCTATGTAATGAATGGTTTTTTTTTTGCATTTTCTTATTTATGCATGTGTATGAATGGGTTATCCTTATGTAAATTCTATGTCCCTGTTTGAATAGATTATCTATGTATATCTTCAAGTCTCCAGATCTACCTTACTATTCTTTTTGGTTCTGGTTGTTTCTCTAGCAATAATGTTTTTATTAGAGTACGGATATAACCTATTATATTCTTTGCAATTACATAGTTAATCCAAGACAATGCTCTGTCGACCCCTTTGACTTCTTTAATTTACAGTATGTTATCTAAAGGGGAAAATGTAAAGGTTGTTAGAGTATGGAATACTCTTTCTAATAGGAAGGGTGAAATGTTATTTCCGAAAGAAAAACGAAGAGAAAATTAAGTTTAAAGAGACTAAGTACTTCTCCAATTTCCAACGAACCATGTGGGTTTGTTGATCTAGGAGGATCTCCACACAAGGAATTATTATTTTTCAATATACCATAATTAAAATATGGCAAAGAATAATTAATTCTCATAATGAATTAATTAAATTGTAAAAATGATTAATAGTTAAAATGAGTATGATAAACTCATGTATTAGTCACTCACATTGGAAAAATGATTAATGCTTGAAGTGAGTTTGAGAATCTCATGTATTATTCATTTGATTGTAAAAATGATAAATTAGTTGTGAGAATCCAATTCACAAATTAGTTTCCTATTTTTAAGGGGAAAAAATAGGAATACTTGGAGATAGTGGAAATATCACGTATTATTTGTAAAAATGGGAAATTAGTTTTATGTGAGAATCCAACTCACCAATTAGTTTCCTAGTTTTTAGAGGAAATTAGTTTCCTAGTCTTAAGGAGTAAGTTAAGGGTCTCATGAGTTGGTTTGGAATCTTCCTCACTTTGTTACAAGTGGATTCCTAGTCTCAAGGAGGAAGTTAAGGGTCTTTCTCATTTTTTTCCTTGGGTAGATACTAGATCCTAAATTCATGGATCTTGTCTTTTTGGATTATGGAGCTAGGAAAAATTATTTAACCCATTTATTGGGAGAGATTGAAAGGATGATTTTGGGAGGCCCTTTGAGGGTCTTTTGGAGAGATTTCTTTGAGGAGAGACTGAAGAAATCATGCTTGTAGTTTTTAAGTCCCTTGATTGGGAGAGTTGAGCCCCTTATTAGGAGAGTATGTGAGCCCCTAAATAGGGAGAATTATGCCCCACATTGGGAGATATTTTTTTCCCCTTCATTTGGGAGAAAATGTAGCCCTTTTTTGTAAAAGAGAACCATCCCCACATTGGTAAATGCAATGAAAAGTGATTTGTATTCCAAGTGGATCCAGAGACGTAGTCAGAAGGTCCTGGTGAACTTTGTTAACACTTCGATGATCTCTTACTCATATGTGATTGTCTCATGTTTCTTATGCATATATTTATTTCTGCAATTATGATTATTAAATGCATATTGTAATGGATTATGAGACTAATATATTATGCACCAAGCTTATATTCAATTTGGATTAAATCATTTCATAAACACATATGTTCACCTTTAATGCAATCAATTTCAATTAAAACAATCTTATATATGATCCTTTCATTATGTGAACCTAGAACCAGATCCAGTTTGGTATCAAGGTCACCTCGGATTCAGATAAAGTGGTATCAAAGCAGGATTGATAGGAATTGCAGGTGTTGAAGACCAGATGTGAAAATCATTGAAGAATGCATGGCTTTGTGAGCTTGAAGCAATCAACCAGACCATCCAAGCAGAGAATGTTGAATTGAGGAGGTTTCTTCAAGATTCTAAAGAAAAAAAGAGAAAACTATGACTATAGCTACAAGCTATGGAGGAGCAAGTTGGAGAATTCTTCACAATAGAGGCAGTAAAGAGTCCATCTTGTGGCCATTACAAGTATACTAGTTATGGTTCTTATCATGATGATGTTGATAGTTGCACATATTTTCAGATGATAGAGGATTATCTCCAGACACCAAGGAACCAAGGTGGTTTCCTAGAAGCCTCATATACAAATTCATCGAACTAGGAATATGACCAAGTTTTAGAGAGAAAAATGGGGGTAAAGGATTATCCATGTTCAATTCGTTCCCTCATTAATGGTGATTCTTCTCTTGGAGTCTTTGAACAATACACCAAGGGCATTGGCTTGAAGTTACTGAGGAAGATGGGGTATAAAGGAGGCGGTCTTGGTATAAATGTCCAAGGTATCATTCAACCACTAGAGGTTGAAAGAAGGTTTTGATTTTCTAGAATGGGGTATGGTGAAGGTGATATGGAAATGAATGTAACGACCCCGACTGTTACGACACAACCGACGTACAACAGGTGAAATATTTTTTTTTTAAAGGGCACAAGGAAGGTAAGGTTGTTAATACAATCAAGCATCACAACTCGATGACGAACATAATGAACGAAGTTCACGCAACACATAAACATAATGACCCAACATACTAACACATCATGTAGCTAGAATAAATTTATGAACATTTACTAGATAAGGAATATAAATAACTACCCATTCGTCCTACCCTGCAATGGTTAGGACCTCTAGGACACATAAGAAATGCTCAATCCCGTGTTCCCATCAATTTTGACCATTTAAGGTCTCAAGGCTGGAGATTGTTATGAGTTATAAGGAGGTGTCTACATCCCACCCGACACAAACAAGTCCATATGAATAGGATAAATGACAAGAACAAGATCCTCCAGGGGCAACCAACATAAAAAACTGACACATGTACTATGAACTTCCATGGATGGCGAGAAACAAATCACATTCATGCATTACGACACAAATTACATTACATCGATTTCAATAATCGACATCAACGCCATCGGGAGGCACATGAACCAAGGCTCGATTGTCATACACACTCATCGATCATTGTGTGTCATGATCCAGTCAATGTAAGGAATCATGTTACCACATTGCGACAAGAGCGATATTGACTAGAGAGAAACACAAACAATTCTAAAACATTAATCAAGATGTGATCCAACGTGCCAAAGGTACCAACTTAAACTGTCAACATAAAATGAAAATTATAAACAAAAACACTCAATCAACAAGCTTAATAAGATGCAGGGTGACTATCTTCCATACATTTAACTGTGCAACAACTATATAGATTTATGTTTTGTTACAAGACAATTCTTATGTGGTTTATTTTATTGGTGCCACAGTCTAGATGGGTCTCACTAACAATTTTACCATGAAGACTATAACAAAGCTCATAGTGACCAACCACATATATAAAGTTAAACATATAAAAAAAAATCTACAAGTAACTTTTACTTTTATACCTTTCTGACAAGGGGTTTATTAATAAATAAAAATAAACTGCATTTTTTCTTAGCTTGTCCATATCCATATTAAAAAAGGAACTCTAAACCTCTTGAAGTGAAACTTCTATTTCAATTACAATCAATAATAAAATTTAAGCTAAACAACTCACATGTGAAGATACCCAATCCTTACTCAAGGAACAAACTCTTCTCTTTTCCTATTTTTATTTTACACACAAGTTAAGTTCAATCCTTTTCTAGCATACAATTTTTCCTAGGCATTCCCACATAATATAGTATCTGATAAATAAATTCAAGAAAAGGAATCGACAAAGTTGATCTCAAAATTGAGATTACTGGGATAAATTTTAAACAATTAAGACTGAATCGAAATCTAACGGTGATAGTTTTCCCGACAATTCATCCTTAAATTCAATGCCCCTTGGTTTAAGATGCTGGAATTTGACAGACAGGAGGGATTAAATTAATCAGATAAACTACTCAGTTGGTTTAAATGGATAATTAATTTAATGCAATTAAAGCAAATTGCAATTAAGGGGAACGCCAGGATTAAATCGAATTAAGAAATTAAATGAATAATTGAATTACTTCAATTAAATTGAATCTTCCGCGTTTAGCAGAGGTTGCCAGTCAGGATATGGCGGAGGCTATCTGGCCCAGTGCTCCGATAAGGCCCACGATCCTTTTGAAAAGGGACACAATGGCTCTCAGAGTTGCTAAGGCACGTAATGACAGGGACAACGCAAAATTCCCGAGATAATAGGAGAGATAAATCCGCCTCAGCATGCGCAATCCCTCAACGGACATCCCACTGTAGGTCTTCAAGGGGGGTCACAGTTACACAGGTTGGGATGTTAATTAGTGAAGAAAAACTCAAAGTTGAGTATTCCATGAAAATTCGTGAGCAACTGCAAGACAGGTGGGCGGTAGGAGCATGGAAAAAAGGCAGACGCTCACAAACAAACAAGAAATATCTCCCTCATGAAGGTTAGACAGTTCAGAATCTCTAGACAATGCAAAGAAGCCAAAAAGTGAAAGGAACAGGAAGGAAGAAGAGAGGTTCAACGAGCGCTTTCTTTAACCCATGGACCCAATGATAGAGCTCAGTCAAGCATTTACAAACAAGCAGTTTTTAAAGACTCGCTAACCCGAGCTTGAAGAGCTCTTAAAATTCGAACAACCTGGGTTTAATACGCATCTACACTAGGTGTTAAAGGAGAGTGAGGTGCAGTTACACAAACCCATTAAACATCTGACAACGACCTCTCAAAATTAAGGTTTGATAAAGACACCAAACCTGTCACAGGCTGCATAAACGAAAAGTGTTGAAAAATCAACTAAATTCATTCAACAGTTGCCCCTCCTTAATAAAGGGGTGCTAACATACAGGGTTTCAATGTAAATGCTCTCAAGGTCTTCACAATCAATCATGGAAGCTGTAATTTAGTCTGGAAAATGAACTGCGAAATTCACTTAGAGATGGAGTCTTAAATAATGTAACAATTCAGCTTGGCATCAACTTATCCAAGGGGGTTCATAAAAATTTTGCAGTCTTGAATCGAAGTACAGGATTAAATCAATATCAACTTATACTCAGAGATTTAAAAAAATAAAAAAACACGGAATATCGCAAGCCAGAAGTTCTCGAGCAAGGGGCGAGTAGCAAATTCAAATTTTACAAAAATCATCAGTCAAATAACCCCACAATGATCTTACAAGTATTAAGACTGTCATTAGTCACACCATATTTTTAAAACAACTACTCATGAATCCGTATGGACAATAGATTCCTAAAATTGAAATTTATCTTTATACAATCAAAAACCCAATGGCTCATCCATCGGTAGAAATGGTTCTATTCTATAATCCAGAATTTAACATAAATTTATACAAGCATTTGATTACAATTTGTGCAACAACTCAGATGCAACTGTCACATTTCAAAAATCTTAAATCATAATAAAAATTTAACTAGGATTATAATAAGTGATCAGCTTCAACTACAATGGCAATTCATATGCAAAAATTCTTAATGCAAAAATATCCAACCGAGGACTAGAACCATACAACATAACATTAAATCTTAATGCACTGAAAATATTTAGCAGGATTACAGTAACCGACCTTGGCTCGTTGATGTCCTTCAGCTGCTGGCGATCCTCCTTGCTCCCGCTTGCTAACCACTAAGACCTCACCGGTACCTCCCAGCCAATTCTACAAGTACTCTGCTTCCCCCTGAGCCCCCTGAGCCACAAAGGGGCCATGCACACAACCAGACATGACTAGCCCCCAACTCGCCTCACAAGGTCAAGCTACCACTCGTTATTCGAGCTAGGTGTCCCAACTCCCATAAGAAAAATTCAGTCAAGATTAAAATCCGACAACATAACCTTACGCATACCAGATGTGATCCCTTCTCCTCCTCCGCCATCCTTTTTATAGAGTTTTCTTAGTGATTAGTTGTCAAACCCTCATTAATTATTTTTTATTAAAATTTAAATTAGGAAAATTATCCCCCATACACTTGTCACTTGATCCCTTAGATGCACCAAACATTTATTTAATTAAATAATTTAAATTGACAATTTCACTCACCCACCTAAAAGCGTAAGGTCCCTCTTCAATGTCCCTTGTATTCCCTTACATTTCTTAAATGACTGACGTCTTTCTTAAAGCCTAGTTGAGTTCACAATTAGAAAGCTCCAAAGACTAGATTCCCTACTATGTTCCACCTTCCCCTTTTTCTTTAAGTTTCCCCTTTTGGTCTAAGTTCTGAATTAGTAAGTTTGTACTTAGCCATCCATTAAACTTTTAAATAATTTTTTATTTTTTATTTTTTTACTAGGGGAATCGGCAACTAGCGGTTCTCGTACTCGCGTGACACGGGGTCGATCCCCAGGCGGATACCACTATAACCCCAGGTGCAACCACCCAGCCCGCAAGAATGGTGCACGAGTAAGTCCGGGTGAGAATCGAACATGAGACTTCATTTTACAAATTTCCTTCCATTTACACGACACTTGCCAATCCGTCTACACCTGTGCGGGCAACTTTTAAATAATTTAATCCTTCATTAAATTTTAATTTAATTATTTATGTTTGAAATTTCTTTGTCCCCCCTTAGTTAAATGTCCCCTTTAGTTTTTTTTGTTCACATATCCTACTTAGACCTAGGATTTTAAATTCACTAGGCTCGACAAAAGTTTTTAAGGGAATGTATGATTTTAAATCTTTACTCATGTAACATTCATTTTAAGGTTGACCAATTCCTAAGGATACATAGTTTTCTAGGTAGTATGTTCAATAATTTACCAGTATTAAAATCACAACGTGCCCTTCAAGATGCACTATGTTATCCAAGGGTGCCACTCCCCTGCTTTCATGTTTTAATTTCACGACGTGCCCTTCAAGACGCACTACATGATCCAAGGGTGCCACTCACATTTTGACTGATTTTGGTAGACGTCAAACCCATGGAGTCAATACTCCGTCAGGTGACCTTTTGGGAGACTAAGGGCATGTAAGGAATAATGACCCTACCTTATTGCGCACCCCTTAGAATCATTGTGAGTGATTGTCACAGTCTACCCTCACGGCATTGTGGATCTCTCGAACTAGATAATTGTTAACCTACAATTCGAGCCACAACGAAAGTGCTAGTAGGTTGTGGCAGGGCTACTTCCACACCTCTCCCTCAATACCTCTGGTTTTCATGCGTGACCCCTTTACTCCTAAAGTGAGTCTGGTTAGCAAGTTATTGTCAGCTTGCATCCATCAATGAAATGTGTCAGCGATAATAATCAACATCATAATATACTAGTCATATGTCACATATGTAATATCAAAAACATTCAAACCATAACAGTCCACTCCTTGACTCGATCCAGAGTCCAAGGAGGTCCATCGATGCCATCAACATCCTCAAGCGGTCCAGAGTCCTGCACACTAAGGAAAAACTAGTCAATAGCCCCTGTCGATATAAATATAACAAAGTAACATATCATCAGATCCACAACATCATCATAATCCAAAATCAAAATAGTTAATCATATAATGAACCAGATCACTTGCACACAAGTGTCCTCAAAGAATAATTCCAATCATGGTGCGTAAGAGAGGGATGTTACAAGTCACAAAAATGTTGCACTCACTGTTGTATACGAGGACATTGGATCGAGAAATGTCGAAGCTACATCTTGAACTTGGTCCAGAGAAGGACAAGCAATCTATGTAGGTAGCTAGAGAGAAAGATGAGCATGCCAATAGATCACCAAATATGAAGGACAAAAAAGAAGTTCCATTAATCTAGAAAAATAGGAAATGGGTAGCCCAGATGAGCTATGGGGCTCCAAAATACCTCAAAAATCAAATTGCCCTGAATTTTATGAAACCATCACCATGTTGAAGAGATCATCAATACCTTTCAAACAATGAAAATGGATCATCAAACAAAGTTACGGTAACAAAGTTATGCCCATATGATGTTTTCAGAAAACAAGGGATGCTGTCGAAATATGTACAGTGTTGATGTCAACATGACGTTAGCATGCTGAGTTGGAAGCACTGCAGAGTGAAATGTGTGTTGATGACATTAACATGTTGATGTAGCAGCACCATAGGCTTCCATGTGTCTCTATTCTTGGCACTTTTAGGGGTCCATGTGGACCGGTAAAAATGTTCCACGTGGCAGTTGTACGGATGCCACGTGGCAGTACAGATGATGACTAGGCCGATGATCTGGTATTCGTACATCTAACATGACAACTGACTAGGTCGGTGACATGGAGATGACCATACAATTGACATGGCAGTTGACTGGGTCGATGATGTGGAATCCCTACAAGATGAAGTGGCATTGATCGTACAACTGACGTGGAAGATGACTAGGCTGATGATGTGTCATCCCTACAGGATGACATCACAACTGACTGGATCGATGACATGGAATCCATACAGGATGAAATTGATATGACTGTATAGCTGATGTGGCAACTGACTCAGTCAATGACATGGAATCCATACAGGATGATGTGGCACTGAGAGTACAGCTGACGTGGCATCTAATTGGGTCAATGATATGGCATCCATATAGGCTAACATGGAATTGACCATATAATTGATGTGGCAAGTGACTCGATTGATGACATGGCATCCATACAGGATGACATGGAATTGACCGTATGATGACGTGGACTTGTTACTAGGTCGATGATGTAGCAGGACATACATACTGGCGTGGTAGATCTATACAACTAACATGGCAGATCTGTAGAGTTGATGTGGCATATCCGTACAACTGACGTGGCATATCCATATGGCTAACATGGTAGGCCTACACAATCACGTGGAAGTTCATATAAGAACATTTTTTGAGGCACATTTATTGTTTTTGTACAACCCTATTTGGCATGCATTTCGAGGAAAAGAGCATAGGGTGGTCCAGAAATTGCAGTGACAAAATTGGACAAAAATACAGTCATTTTGGCACAATTTTTTTCCACGAATAAATTGTAGTAGTAAGAATTTGGATCTGAGTAGTGTATTTCAGAGCTCATGGAAGAAGCCCACTTTTGTCGTTAATGCTTTGGCATGCATTTTGAGGTAGGGAGATCATAAGTGACAATGACATAATTTGACAAAGTTATAATCATTTTTGCATGATATTTCACCACGAATCCACTGGTGCAGTAATAATTTGGATCTGAATAACGGATTTGTTGGGCTCATGGTTGAATCCCACTTTTGTCATTAATGAATGACATGTTTTACAAGGCAGAGTTGCATCTTTCAAAACAGGTCGAGTCTATAGTAAAAAGTTACAGAATGACGAGACATACCTGTTGGTGCTATGTATGCTTAACTCTGAGTAGCAGATTCAAAGAGGGCCTTTTCCACTAGATGTGAGAGATTCCATCTTATGCCACATGTGTGTGTGAGAGATCAACCTTCATCAAAAGAGATCAACCTTCGTCAAAAGAGATCAACCTTCACCATAAGATACCATATCTTTGAAGGAGAGACTTTGTCACATGTTTGTGAGAACTTATCCCTTGTATTGTTCAAGGAGATCGTCTCTTTGAAGAAGATACATTGCCACATGCTTGTGAGAATCCAATCGCTTTGTATTGTAAAAGGTTGTGTAACCACTATTGAGTGAGAGGAATTTGTCTTATGCCTAAACATTGTAATCTGTCTTTTAACCACTATTGAGTGAGAGGCATTGTTTTGTCTAAGGCCTATTTGGGAAATCATTGTAAACTTGTCCATGAGTGTTTTATAAACTCTGACAAGTATGGTATTGCTTTGAAAACATGATTATTCATTGTCAGCTACAGATTTATATTGATAGAAGTGTTAGCATTGACATCCTCATTTTGAAGTACAAAGGAGAAGGAGAAGAAGGGTGTGGCATGTTAAAGGCATTTTGTATGTAGCTCGAGCAGTGGGGAAATGCATTGTGGAGTGTAAGACTCTTCCTAGAAGCTGCTTGCAGAGATTCAAGTCACAATTTCTCTCTATATGTTTGGCGGACCAAAAGTGATTTTTGTGGAGAGGTATGATCGAGGAGGATCTCCACACAAGGAATTATTATTTTGCACACCATGGACACGATCATTAAAATATGGCAAATAATAATTAATGCTTATGAATGAATTAATTAAATTGTAAAAATGATTAATACTTAAAATGAGAATGAGAAACTCATGTATTAGTCACGCACATTGGAAAAATGATTAATTCTTGAAGTGAGTTTGAGAATCTCATGTATTATTCATTTGATTGTAAAAACGAGAAATTAGTTGTGAGAATACAGCTCAAAAATTAGTTTCATAATTTTAAGGGGAAAAAAGAGGAATACTTGGAGTGAGTGGAAATATCATGTATTATTTGTAAAAATGAGAAATTAGTTTTATGTGAGAATCCAACTCACCAATTAGTTTCCTAGTCTTAAGGAGGAAGTTAAGGGTCTCATGAGTTGGTTTGGACTCTTCCTCACTTTGTTACAGGTGGATTCCTAGTCTCAAGGAGGATGTTAAGATTCTTTCTCATTTTTGCCCTTGGGTAGGTACTAGATCCTAAATTCATGGGTCTTGTCTTTTTGGATTATGGAGCTAGGAAAAATTATTTAAACCCCTTTATTGGGAGAGATTGAAAAGAAGCTTTTGGGAGGCCATTTGAGGCTCTTTTGGAGAGAGTTATTTGATTAGAGAAACAAGCAATCATGCTTGTAATTTGCAAGCCCCTTAATTGGGAGAGTTGATCCCCTTATTGGGATAGTATGTGAGCTCCTACATTGGGAGAATTATGCCCCACATTGGGAGAGATTTGTTGCTCCATTTCAGAGAAGATGTAGCCCTTTTCTGTAAAGGAGAACCAACCCCACATTGGGAGAAGAAATGAAAAGTGATTTGTATTCCAAGAGGATCCATAGACATAGAGAGAAGGTTCTAGTGAACTCCATTAACACCTCGATGATCTCTTCCTCTTATGTGATTGTCTGATGTTTCTTATGCATATCTTTATTTTCGCAATTATAATTATTAAATGCATATTGTAATGAATTATGAGACTAACAACTTATTCACCAATTTTATATTTAACTCATATTCAAGCCTTTCATAATAAAATATGTTCACCTTTAATGCAATCAAGTTCAATTAAAATTATCTTCTAATTGATCCTTTCATTAAGTGAACCTAGAACTAGATCAAGTTTGGTATCAAGGTTACCCTAAATTCAGATCATTTGTTCACCTTCTTATAGATCATTCTATTTCAAACTTTCTTCCATAATGAGACATGTCTAACTTCCATAAACTCATACTGAGTTACGAGTTCACTACTTGGTATTGACCTTTCAATAAATCAAACTCCTAAAATATTATAACAAAAAAAATTCACCCTTTGATAATTTTCTTTGGTATTTCCAATTAAGGGTAACTTCTAAAATTGAATAGAATAAATATTTTAGGGTAATACGCAACATTTATTTTAGCTATGGTTTGGTGCAGAACCATTATTTCTATACGATGATTAACATTTTTATGTTATTATGCCCACATAATCTTAAATTTCCCCTCGATAAAATTCCTTTTACACTTCGGTTATGGGTTTAACCATGAAATATTGGTTTTGATTAATGAATCTACATTACAAGCAATATATTTATATATTTATTAGATTCTTTACCAAACCAACACATTCATGAATAATATGATCAATCATTTGATTATTTACCAACCCAGTACTCATACAAAGAATGTGAGCAAACATTAGAATGTTAAGTAATGCCAATGTTTGAACTGATCTTTGAATTTTTGAAAGAGAACTCATGCATAAGGTTTTAATGATGGGTCCCTCATATTTTGCAAGGGAACCCATCAGAGGAAAAAAGGGCTTACACTTGTTCCAGTGTTCATTCAAATTAGACTTTTAGCATCAAAATTGACACAAGTCACTCTTATCTTCTGTGTTTTCATTCTTCGTTGATTATTAGGTATTGGATACATACTATTAAAAGTATGTAATATACTTTTTTTCAAAACATGAAGGATATGCATTATTTCAACAACGATATACCCTCGGATGAGGGTATGGTCAATTATTTGCAAAAGGTAAATATATATTCATTTAATTATTTCTCTTCATGAATTCTGCAGATATTAAACTAATTATTCTCATTTGATTCCTTACAGGTACCGTTCAAATTCCACATTCTGGGATACCAAAAACAGATCAAGGTACTCGGGTTCCTATGTAGACAATAAAATTCTAGTCTTTGTTCAAGAAGGCTTTGGTTTTTAACTTGTAATTTTACTTACAATATTTTCTCTGAGGGAAAATTCCAGTTAAAGATACTAAACTTGATTATGTATTGTAAGGGTTGATCTATATTTCCATGCACAAAATTATGTATTGTAAGGGTTGATCTATATTTCCATGCACAAAATTATGATTATGTATTGTAAGGGTTGATCTATATTTCCATGCACAAAATTATCATTCTACTATTTGATATCTATTTAATCTTTATTCTATCTTATCATAGACTTTCCTATATGTATTTGTGTTTTATATGATACTTATTTATTGCATTACAGTTTGAGACTCAATAATTTCCACATATTTACCACAATTATTGAAAGCCCACAAAATCTCATGGATACATTCATAGCCTGAATTTGATGTTTCATTTGCTAAGGTGTAATTCCTGTAGATTCAAATTTTGGAATACATAAAACTTGACAATCTCTAGAATTTATATAAAATGTAGAAAATAACTACTTTATAAGTATGCATTAAACAACTTATATACCCATCTAATTTTGTAATCAATCAAGAAATTTTACTCTTTTCTACAATTATCTTTGTGATGTAAAAATTTATCCAGAATATATGAATGTGTGTGTGTGTACAGAATGTTGGAATCCCTTAATCATATGATAACTCTTCAAGCTCTAACATTATTTATAGCTAACTAACATAATCATAAGAAAAATATTCAGTAATGAACAAATGATACATATATGAACCAAACCAACCAGAAACAAATGGAACAACCACATTCCACCCAACTGTAGATGCAGAACAACCAATTTACTTGTTTTTATCACCCCCTGGCCTGACAATGACACCATAAGGGGAAACTGAGCTCCACTCTTTCGCAAATGTACCTATGTACAATTCATAAAATCATTCTCCTAACATATGAGTGCTCCCACAACAAATATATCATTTCCACAACATACTAAGCAAACGTCCTGCCTGCCACATATGTTGTATATATTCTTTTCTTTTGCCTAGGAATTTTCATTAATTCATTTCCCTCCATGGAAATTTGCAGCTTTAGAAATCCAAGATTTTAAGGGGCTGCCATTGATAGAACTCCACTTCTGACACTTGTTAAAACCAAATTTGAGTTAAATCAAACACGTTCCCCACTCATGGATTCATAATCAACTATTTTTATCCTGGTTGTTCCATCTATTTTCCTGCATTTAATAAATTAAAATTTTGCCTCTTACATCTGTCCATCAAAAGGGGATAGTTGGCAAGTCAAATTCTTGCTCAATAATTAAAAATATAACAATTAAATGCCTTTGCAAAACAAAGTAAAAATTTCCATAGATGGAAATTATTCAATAAAAAAGTGTTTAATACTTGAGGAAATTACATCCTCTCCCCCTTAAGTATAACAATGTCCTCAATGTTAGTATTTCCATCTAGTCATCACTTGGAACATAGTTGGATATGATTTCATCATTTCATCTTCCAGCTCCCAAGTAGCCTCCTCAGGACTAAAGTGCTTCTATTTCATTTTTACTTAGGCAATGGATCTATTCCAAAGTATTGCTTCCTTCATGTCCAGAATGCATAGAGGTTCCCCTTCAAACTCGCCTTCTAGTTCCACCTTCAATTTCCATAATGGTATATTGGTGATATTCTTGTCTTCCATCCAAAGCAACGTTGATTCTATATATACTTTTTCCAATATCTCTAATTGGTGAAGCTTCTTGTATGTTCAAAATAGTTTTGTTTGTAAAAATTTTGTATGGACAATTCCTCAATAAATGTGGTTTTCCACATCCCCAACATTTCAATGGTTCTCTAGCATTATCAATTGTTTTCTTGAATCCCAAATTAACTGATTTGTTTCCTTGTTCTTGTGTTGAGTTCCTGGAGAAATTTTTCTCTTGATGTCCTTTGGACATGCTCTGAAATGGTGATGGATTGAAACCCTTTTTCCTTTGATTTAGTTTCTCTTGTCTCCTTTCACTCCATTCCTTTGGATTTTTAGATCGTTGTTTGTACTGTTCCTCACATATTCTTGCCTTTCACAGTACTTCATTCAAGGTTTTTGGATTATCAAATTGTATTATGTCCTTATATGACTGATGTAAGAAACTTAAGAACCTTAGAAATTTCACCTTTTCATTTTTAATATAAGGCACAAACCTTAACAATTCCAGAAACTTCGTAATAATATCCTCCATAGACATCTGTCCTAATTTCAAATCATAAAATTATTTGGTTTTCCTCTCATAATAACTTTCAAAAAAATATTGTTTCTTAAAATATTTCTTGAAGTCTGTCCATTCCATTTTCTTTTCCTTTAAACCTTTGTATAACTTTAAATCTTGCCACCATATACTAGCTTTACCCTTCATATGATAGATAGCCATCCTTACTTTCATATTACTAGAGTAATTGTAAACCTAGAAATATTTCTTTATGTCAAGTAACCAGGCTTCTTCCTCTTTTCCAGTTCTGGACTCTCCATGAAAAGTTGAAGGTTTTATTTTCTTAAATTCTCCATCTAAATGGTCAATATGTTTTATTTTCCTTACTGTATATACTTTGTTTTCAGTCATATGTGTGTCATTAGAAGAGTTGTTTTATTTCTATGGTCCATGGTTGGAATCCTTTGAAGAGTTTTTACCGACTTCCCCATCCACATCGTTATTCTTTGGTCTCTTTTTCGTTGCTATGATTCTTAACAAAATATCATTCATTTCTTGTTGATCTTCTTGTGCTTTCTTTAGTTTCTTATTATCAACCTTGAAAGTTTGTAATTCTACTATTATATTCCTCATCGTTTCAAAAACTTGTGTTACTAAGCTACTTTCACTAGGGTGTTCTAGATTTCTATGAGGTTGTTGATGATCATTTCCTTCAGGTATGTTTTCTTCACCATTCTGTGTTGACATGGTTACAAAAAATTGAAACAATATATTTGGAACAATGAACAATTTGTTTGTTAGAATTTTCATCAAACACTTATTTTTTCTTGTGATTTCCTTAGACCTAAATATTGTAACTTACAACTCTAATACCATATGTAACATATCCCATATTCCAAAAAAAAATAAAATATTATGATAACAAAACTTAAAATCAGTGTAATCATCAACTTGCATTCGACTCCCTATAGCTTGATTTGTTTATTTCACCAATAAATTGAATTAAAACATCATATGTAAACTCTCTTTCATTCCACACCATTACCATATCTTAAGTTAAAAAGAATTTAGAATTAACTCCGAGTCTCCATATATATGTTAGAAGGAACCCCAATTGGATTATCATTATATCAAATCATATAATAGCTTTTATCTTTCTTATTTATGATATTGTTGTTATCCTGAATTAGTCTAGGGTCTTAGATGTACAATGTATATCCTTAGGTTATCATGAGATTTTGTTCCTTTTATAAACATAAATAAATACTCTAACTTATTTTAGGATTCATGCTCCAAGTCACATATGGCTATGACGCTGACCCATGAACACAAACGGTGAAACTTAGTTAACATGAAAAAGTGAAATAATAAGAGAGAGAAAGTCTAACTGAGCTCGAATATACTGAAATGAGGTGAACTTTTTCGTACCCTTAACCTTGCTTGGACATCCTGGTCACATGGTCTAAACCAACCATCCCTTTCCACGTTATTGTAGTCACATGGATTCTCAAAAGACACGGTAAGAAATTATTTTGGAAGGTACTAAGCACTAGGCTCAAGGTTTCCTTGAGCCTCAAAATAGAGGTGAAGTTGGTCCCCTCCCGTCATTTGGAAATATTCGTGGGGTTTGGATCTAACATCTTGGTTTTTGTTGCTATGCAAGGCCCATAATGGAACTTTTCCCCTGGAATGAAAGGAATATCTCCATCTCCTAAGTCAAGTTGTTTATTTCTATCCAAATTTCATGTCTCCGGGTAATTAGTTTTTCCCAAAGATAGTTACGAAGGAAGAAATTTTGTTGTCTGACCCATAATTGGGGTTTTTGTTTTGCATTTTCTTATTTATGAATCTATATGAATGGATTATCCTTATGTAAATTATAAGTATTTGTTTAAATAGATTATCTATGTGTATCTTCAAGTCTCTATGTGCATTACAATTCTTTCTAGGTCTGGTTGTTTTTCCGGCGATAATGTTTTTATTAGGTTATGAATATAAGTTATTATCTTCTTTGTAATTAAGTAGTTAATTTAAGTTAATTCTCTGTCGACCTTTATAACTTCTTTAATTTACACTCTGTTAGTTGAAGGGGAAAATGTAAAGGTTGTTAGAGTATGGAATACTCTTTTTAACAAGGGCTGCATGGCAGCTTAGTCCCTGCCAAGTAAATTTTGAAATGAAGATAATAGTTAAGGCCCTATAATTATTGATGATGATGATTACTTTGAAACGTGAATAATATGCTAACAAATGAGCTAGTTTCATAATCTTAAAAGAAATCAGCTTCTTAAAAGAATTTGACATAGACTCACAAGGGATGGAGAAAGCCTTATTGCTCCATGATAAGACATAGTTTATAGATTTGTCATAACTGGTACTGGACAAAATATATTACCATGATTTTACTTTAATGTAGCTGCCATATAGTTTTGGTATTAACCTGAATTTCCTTCTAGTTAACCTAAGCAAGCCAAATGCAATTCTTATTTAAAAAATAAAAAATAAAAATAAACATTTCACATTTTATAATATATATTTTAATATATATAATATTTTACTATTTTAACATATATTATAAAATATAATATACATATCAATATATAATATATTATAATATTTTATGTGTTAACATATACATATTATAAAATATATAATATATACTGTAATTTATATAATATTATAATATATATTTTAATACATATAATATTTTAATGTGTTAACATATATATTCTAAAATATATAATATATATTTTAATTTATGTAATATTTTAATATGTTATGACATGACACATCCAAAAAATGAGAAAAATTACCCGGTTGAGTAGCTAGGGTTTGACAGTCACGGTGAGCTAGGGTTTGATAGTCACGGCCACAATAGAGAGAAACATGAGCACCGAAGAGGGGGTAAGGGGACCCCCTCATACAAACAGGTAGCGATGGACAGAGGGAAAGGGCCAAGAGGCATAGTTTTCAAGACACCAGCGACAGGAACCTCGGGATCAGACCCAAGAAAGCGTTAAGAAAGAAGCCAGGACAAAAATGAGACCACGAGTGAAGCCGCTAAGGAAACTCAGAATGAGACACAAGAAACTGCGAAGGCCAACGAGACAGAAGAGCGCAACCCATGCAAGCCCAAAACAACAATGATACCCAAGGTAATACTGGAGGACTCACAAACGCAACTTTACAGGGACCAGATGAAGACGCATGCGCTCATATGAAATTTCATGGGGTTATGGCCCACAGAAAGAACTCTGCGCAACTGGATTAAATATCACTGGAAGTCAAATGGAGAAGTGGAGCTCCACCTTGGCTCGAAGGGTTTCTTCACAGCAATTTTCATGAACCTGGAGGACAGGGATAAAGTCTTTGAGGGAGGTCCATACTTCCACGCCTCAGTTGGACTGTACATGCAACCCTGGAAAGAAAATTTCTCCCCGAAAAAATAAATGTTCAAAAAGGTATCGGCCTGGCAGAGATTCTATTCCTTACCCTTAGACTACTGGTTGTCATCCACCTTTGAAGCAATAGGAAACAAACCAGGGAAATATGTGAAGACCTCAAAATCCACCCTAAAAGGAAGATACACATCGTACGCAAGAATATGCATAGAGATGGACATTTTTGGATCACTCCTAGAAGCCATAAGTCTGGAATTCAGGGATGAGGAATGGATCCAAAACATAGATTACAAACAGATCCCCTTTAGATGCATAATATGCCATGAACATGGCCACTTGATCAGAGAATTCCCTCTTAATAAAAATAAGGAAGCGACAAACCCCAAAACACAGCAGGATGAGGAAGAGTTTATAACACTGAACTCGAGGAACAAAGAAAATAAAAGAAAAATAAAACCTCAGCAGGAAATAACCAGGAGACCCAGAATAAAATGGAAGGAAGGGACCAAACCAACAAAGGGACAAAATATGAAAGTGACTCGACAAAAGTTCAAGAGGTCAAAGACCAAGCAACTAGAGAGCCTACTGACTGGCCAAGCAACACGATGACACATGGGAGTTGCGCAACCCTGATGGACGAAGAAACAAAAGATGACAACAACGCCATGGAAGATGCAGAGGGAGATGTGGAGATGACACCGAGTGAAGTAGGCACAGGAGACCCTGATCTCAGGGACTTGGTGGAAAGGGAAGCGACAGACCTTCTGAACATATTGGAACAATGGAAAAGGCAGGGAGTCAACAACATACCAACAGAGAAACTTGACCGCATCGAGTACATGTTTCTCCCACGGGAAGAAGCCAAATCCAGAGGAGAAAAACGCACACACGGGGAGATAGGACACCTAGGAGTCAAAGCCGGTGAGGGACAACCACAACTATCACCCAAGTAGACGAGGAGGAAAAAAGGTAGGAAATCAAACAAATGTAGCCCTACAGGAGCTGGGAGTGTTACTGATAAATTCAGGTAAGATCAAGAAACTCTTTCCCCAGTCCCCCCTACATGTTTAAATGAAGGTCATAACTTGGAATATAAGATGCCTAAACAACCCAAGAAAGCAAAGAATCCTTAGGAATAAACTAAAGCAGGAACAACCGGATCTCTATTTCATTCAAGAGATGAAATGCACTACAGAAAGAAGGGAGGCAATCAGTAAACAACACTGGCACAAGTACAAGATGGTATCCATCGAAGACCACCAAAGGTCAGGAGGCATTCTCACTTTTTGGAACCCACAAATTCTAAATCTAATAGCAGCCGAAGCAACCAGGTATACCCTAACGGTACACATGCAAATCATTGGAACCACAGAGGAGATTCTCTGCACTAATGTGTATGGGCCCCAAGGGCTAGAGGAAAAGAGAGGAATGATTCGATACCTAGAAGATATAAAATCTCGATCCACTAACCTCCACTGGATCCTGGCAGGGGACTTCAACATCATCACCTCACTTGCGAAGAAGAAAGGTGGTACAAGAAGATTGGATCGGGATGCAGAGGAGTTTTCAAAGCTCATCGACAGAGCGGAGCTGGTAGATCTCAAAACTAAGAATGTCCAGTTCACCTGGAACAATAAACAGATGAACCAATTTCAGGTAGCTACAAGACTCGACATATTCCTTATATCAGACTCAATCATTATGCAGGGGATAACCTTATATTGCAACATCCTTCCCTGGGGTGGATCTGATCATTAGCCAGTGCAACTGGAAGAAGGCTTCCAAACAACTCCAAAGAACAGACCCTTCAGATTCGAGAAATTCTGGATTGATCACCCGACTTTCAAGGAAAGAATCAAACAGTGGTGGCGGGAGGAGCAATCGAAGAAAGGGACAAGGATGTTAAAACTTCATAAGAAACTTAAGTACATCAAAAACAATATCAAAGAGTGGAACAGGGATACCTTCGGAAATATAAACAAAGAGAAAAACAACATAGAAGAAAAAATGAAAAAACTCCAAGAAACCTGCATGTGGGAAGGCTATACTGAGGACCGGAAAAAGGAAGAGATCCAAATGACCCAAGATTGGGAGGCGTGATACCAGCAAGAAGAAACACTCTGGCATCGAAAGTCCCGCATCCGATGGATAAAGGAGTGAGAGCGGAACACCAAGTTTTTCCATAGAAAAACCATGGCCAGAAGAGCCCACAACAAAATCCTGAAGATCAAGGACTAGGATGGAATTGAGTGCGAGTCACATCAGGAGATTGAAACCGCTTTGGTCAAACACTTCCATGGGATATCCCAAGAACCTCACCAATATAGATCGAAGGCCATTCAAAGGATAACCCAACATCTTCCACGCCTGGTCACGGAGGAAAAAAACATCTCCCTAAACAAACCTATTACCACGTAAGAAGTTGACTAGGCTCTCCAGAAAATGCCCAGTGAGAAAGCACCAGGTCCATATGGATTCACAGTGGAGTTCTTCAAAGCCTGCTAGGAAACTGTCAAACATGATGTTTACAAGGTAGTAGAAGACTCTAGAAGGTTTGCCTCCATCCTTAACGCACTAAACACCACAATGATCACTCTAATACCCAAAGAAAATGAAGCCAAAAACCCTGATCGGTACAAACCTATAGAGCTATGCAATGTGGTTTACAAGATAATCTCCAAAGTCATAGAAGATAGACTGAAACCCCTCCTACCTTCACTGATATCGCAAGAACAGGAAAACTTTGTGGAAGGAAGAAAAATAATCGACAACATCATCCAGGCCCATGAGATCATTCACACCTTGAAGATTCAGAAGAGGGGGGGGAATGATAATACAACTGGACCTAGCAAAATCTTATGATAAAATTTGTTGGAACTATATGGTCAAGACTTTGGAAGCCTTTGGTTTCACCCAGCACTGGATCAACTGGATTGCCAGTCTCGTATCCACAATAAGCTACTCGCTACTAATCAATGGATCCCTGACCAAACCTTTCTGTCCCACAAGCGGTATCAGACAAGGAGACCTGTTGTCCCCCTTCCTGCTCATTTTGATGATGGAAGGCCTCAGTTAGAGCATAAAGAGTGCAACCGCAACTGAGGAAATAACAGGGCTCAAACCCTTCGAAAACTACCCTACTTCAACACACCAACAATTTGTGGATGATACCTTACTCCACGACATACCCACGGTCAAGGAAGCCAAAGCCTACAAATGAATCCTAGAAGATTTTGGGGAAGCCTTGGGCGCTGAGATCAACCACTCAAAGTCGATGATCTTCTTCTTCAATACCAATCCAAATATCCAAAGGAATTTGACCCACATTCTAGGCTTTGAACAAAAAACACTCCCAGCCAAGTATTTGAGGGTTCCATTGACTGACAAAGTGTACAAAATGTCAACTTGGGAAAGAGTAATAAACAGGTTACAGAAGCAGGTAAAAAATTGGATGTATAGATCCCTCAATCTAGCAAGCAGATTGATCCTAACCAAGTCTGTTTTACAAGCAATCCCAACCTTTATGATGTCCACCTTCCCCACTCCACAGGGGATCCTACAGAAAATAAGAGCCATCCAGAGGGACTTCCTATGGCAAGGCGCGGAAACAAAGAAAAAATGGGCCCTGGTGGCTTGGGAGAAAGTTTTCATGCCAAAAAGCAAAGGAGGTTTGTGGCTACAAGACCCACAAATGGCCAATAATGCATATGGGGTGAAACTTTGGTGGTGTTGGGTCAAAGAAACTACTACACCTTGGGTAAACCTATGGAAGGAAAAGTATGCCCCGGACATTCACGATCAGGACAGAATCCGCTTCAGAGGAACCAGGGAAGGTTCAACCATATGAAACCTAGCCTGATGCAACAAAGCCTGGATTCAGACACACAACTTCTGGGAAATCAGAAATGGTATAACAACCAGATTTTGGGAGGACTCTTGGAAACAGGAACCGAGGATGGAGAACCCGGACAGAGGGATACTCCAACAGGAGCTAATCACACAAGGTAAAAGCAACGTCTACCAATACTGGAAACAAAAAATGGACTGCAACAAATGGAGAATCTGGGACAAGATTATTCGATAGAACAACAATATGCTACAACAGTAAAAGAGGTGGAGTAGGAACTGGGAAAATGAAAATAACAGTCACGGAAGGAGAGGACCAGTTGAGGTGGGGACAAAAGGATGGAGGGGAATTCAACCTGAAAGAAGTATGACACTATATGGCGAACCTAGACCAAGAAGACCCAATGCAACACTGGGATACGCTTTGGAACAACCCCCAATGGCCAAAAATAATTTTTTTCCAATGGCTAATACTACACAACCGCATTCTAACTTGGGATAACCTAAGGAAAAGGGGATTCACAGGTCCATCAAGATGTCATCTTTGTCAAGCCCAGGAAGAAACGACAAACCACTTCCTCGACGAATGTGCCTACACTACAGAACTTTGGGACTGGGCGGCAAGTATCTTCCGCTGGTCCAACAAGATTCGAGGTAACATCATCGCAACCATCAATCTATGGAAAGAGAACTACAATGAACAAGAAGAGGTGAAGCTCTATTGGATCCTCACCCCAGGAATGATTATATGGTCGATATGGAAGGAAAGGAACCGATGCATTTTCAGAAACCAAAGCCATCCTAAAGGGAAGATCAAGGAAACAATAATCTCCACGATACGAGAGACGGTGCAGAGCTGCAACTGCCAGGTAGGTAGAGCGCAACCCACTAATCAGGATTCTCGAGTCCTAGAGATCTTCCACCTGAATGGTGGACGCAGCCCCAATCAGTGCATACGGTCACCGCAACTCCAAGTAGGCGAGCGCAACTGGAAACCCCCACCTTCAGGCTCCCTCAAGTTGAATTTCGACGGGGTGATGAAAGGAAACTCAAGGAGAACATGTTTGGGAGGAGAAATCAGGGACAATAAAGGAAACATCATCTGGCTGTATGCGGGAATTCTGGGCAACTCAACCAACAAGGCCGCAAAATTCGGAGCCCTGGAGACTGGCCTGGAGATTCTAAGTCAGGAGGGGATGACAAACACCATAGTGGAAGGAGATTCTGTGATGGTTATCAACATAGTAAGAAAACTCCAAAATAGTATCGGAATGGGCAAAATCCAGAGGCACTGGCGATTGGCCCACCTACTGCAAAAAATCCAGGAGCACTTGCAGACAGGGATCATTGTGGAGTTGTGCTGGGTTCAGAGGTCAGCAAATGGATTGGCAGATAGAATAGCGAATGAGGGGGTCGATAACGAAGGTCCAGAACTGGACACAATCTGGAGCAACATCCCGCAAGGTCAATTTTGAGCAGATTGCACCCAACTTGCGGCAAAAGACTGGGACAACAACAGCAGTACGGAAGATTATGTAAAGAATGGAGGCACAACAGGCATTGAAGGGCACGTAGGCTCCAGACAGAATCTGATTTCCCACCAATCAAACAAGGCTACAAATGCAGACAAAGATCACACATCAGGTGAAAGCACAACACCACAGTCCTGTCAATAGAAACAAGTACAGAGACTACCCATGGGAAAGCAGAATAGATAACCCATAGGCGGCAAAGGAAGAAGGACGAAAGGGTTCACTAGGGCCAAGTCTGGGCACACCTCACCCAAGTACCATTATGGGACGGGTAAATGAATGGCGTACAACGCGCAGGGCAAAGCATTGGCATAGGGATTACGACAAGGTTATCAAGTGAACACGCTCTGGAATAGAGGATACTGACCAGAAGGACCACCTTGATGAGCAGGCCATGATTTCAAGGACGAGACCACAACCGGGTTGGATCGATAAAAGAAGGTATAACAAAAAGAACCACAAACTGGAGCAAAGCAATTACAGGGGCCACCTTACATGCCAGAAAGAGGTGAAGCGGAACAGGGGAAGAACCCAACATAAAAACTACAACATGCAAGCGAAGATGGTACGCATGAAGAAAACCAGCAGTAAGAGAGGCCCCTAAGGGACTGAACCTTTGCAGAATGCCCAGAGGATGACAAGAATTGAATAGGCGGCCAAGGAAGAACATAGTACCTTCCTCAAGTAGGTACACATAAAGGGGAAGACGATCATCAAAACATGGGAGAGAGAAATAAACAATGCTCGTAGGGGCAAAGCCTAGACAAAACTAACTCAGGAAGAGGGGGTGATAAGGGACCCCGGAGCCGCACAACCCATGAGAACTCTCCACCATAGGATGGTGGAGGAAGCCTGGAGAACAAAAATGTTGATAGGTAAGATGTGGGTGGATCGGAGGGAGACCAACACGACAGAAAGAAAAGAACATAAGAAGGTGCTTACAAGTATTCTGAACTGCCTTAGCAACCTGGAGGCAGGGGAAAAAAGACTTGCGGAGGACTAGAGAAGCAAGTAGGAAAAACTGGAGCAGATGGCAGGGCAATTCCAGCTCTATTTACGCTATGTCCACCATATAGAAATTACTCTAGCCAACAGAAATGGAACCACAACGTGCATCAGAAAGATACACCTGGTGGAGAAAAGGGAGGAGAATGAGACAAGGTAGGTAGGAGATGAAGAGCACCCCATCAACCTGGACTAGTGTAGGCTGAGCCCTGGTCAAGTCTCTCAGTGTAGGAGCTAATCCCACTATGCTTATGCTTTCTCTGTTTTCGTTATGTTGGTGTTTTTCAAACTGGATTACGGAGGTTTGGGTCGATTTCCCATGGTGGCGACCCAAGCCTACCCTGCTATATTAGACATTGCATCCCTGGGACCCTAGATCTAGTTTCCATTATGGCAGATCTTGGGAGTCCCTGCATCTTTTTTGT
>SNQJ01S0004577.1:41447-51614 GCA_010110895.2 Picea sitchensis
AATTGATAAAGGAGTTCACCCCTCTTATGGGCTACATCTCCTGGTCCAGCTTCCAATGGATCATTATTATTAATTGCTCAAAAAGTGCTCAAAAATATGTCTTACAATGCTCAAACTGACAAACTGACTGCTCCAATGGCTTCCCAGCGTCCTAAAACCCCTGTCTGGGCTCTTTTGGCACCTCAATCGGTTGAAAAACGAAGAAGTTAGGCCTCCTGGAAGTCTCCCTCTTCAAGCTTGCTATCTCTGGTTCTACAATTCGCACACTTCTTCATTGAACCTGGCTCACACGCTCATTTAAGCACAAAAACCCAGCACCGGGCGCAACCGTGCCAACGGTGCAAACCGTAGGACAGTTAAGGGTGTGCCAGCCCCTAACCACCTCGGCACCTGGGCGTATGATAGCATATGACCTCACGCTTGTCAAAAGGTGGTTAACCGTTACATAACCGTAATGCACTCCAGGTCACGGGCATATGGTGTAATACATGAGACCAAATGTTAAAAAATCCCGCGCACATTCCCGCTCTCTTTTTTTCAACGGTGGTCATACATAAACTATGGGCCAAGTTTTATAAACCCATGCCAATAGTCAGATTACATTGTATATAGAACATGGTCATATAATATTTGCAAACCACAACGGGCCGGGGCTAAGCCCCGGCCCGACCCCCCGTCGGATTTACATTGTTTTTTAATTCAAAAATAATCAAATGGATGTAGTTTACAACGTATAACCTATGGCCCAATGGTTCGGCAGCATTCGCAAAGGTTCTATGCTGTGGGGGGAGGTCCGGGGGTCGAACCCCGCGGACTCCCATATATTTTACACAAAACCAATCAACCAAATATTGAGTGACACGTGGCGCCCACCGATTGGGTCACGTGTCCTCATACCATTTCCCCATAAATGGACACGTGTCAGCTCCTTACTCGCCAGCGATCAACCAATCAACATCTTCCACGTCGCCTTGGTACGGTCGTACGGTCCTGCCACGTCATACCGTACGGACTGTACGGATAGGTACAGTCAGCATCAAATTTTTGCCTGTTTGGCTTGGCGAACAGATCGCGATATCTTCTTCATACGACGTCCATTTGACAAAGTAAATATACCGCCGGAATCAGGAAGACGAGACGAACACAATGGAATTGTTTTCGTCGCATTCCAAGCACTTTGAAAATTGAGCAAAATTTGATCCCCTGATCACTTTTCCCCTGGAATGAAAGGAATATCTCCATCTCCTAAGTCAAGTTGTTTAGTTCTATCCAAATTTCATGTCTCTGGGTAATTAGTTTTTCCCAAAGATAGTTACGAAGGAAGAAATTTTGTTGTCTGACCCATAATCGGGGTTTTTGTTTTGCATTTTCTTGTTTATGAATCTATATGAATGGATTATCCTTATGTAAATTATAATTATTTGTTTCAATAGATTATCTATGTGTATCTTCAAGTCTCTATATGTGCATTACAATTCTTTCTAGGTCTAGTTGTTTCACTGGCGATAATGTTTTTATTAGGTTACAAATATAAGCTATTATCTTTTTTGTAATTAAGTAGTTAATCTAAGTCAATTCTTTGTCGACCCCTATAACTTCTTTAATTTACAGTTTGTTAGCTGAAGGGGAAAATGTAAAGGTTGTTAGAGTATGGAATACTCTTTTTAACAAGGGCTGCGTGGTATCTTAGTCCCTGCCAAGTAAATTTCGAAATGAAGATAATAGTTAAGACCCTATAATTATTGATGATGATGATTACTTTGAAACATGAATAATATGCTAACAAATGAGCTAGTTTCATAATCTCAAAAGAAATCAGCTTCTTAAAAGAATTCGACATAGACTCACAAGGGATGGAGAAAGCCTTATTGCTCCATGATAACACATAGTTTATAGATTTTTCATAACCGACACTGGACAAAATATCTTACCATGATTTTGCTTTAATGTAGCTTCCATATAGTTTTGGGATTAACCTGAATTTCCTACTAGTTAACCTAAGCAAGCCAAATGCAATTCTTATTTAAAAAATAAAAAATAAAAATAAACATTTCACATTTTATAATATATATAATATTTTACTATCTTAACATATATATTATAAAATATAATATACATATTAATATATAATATATTATAATATTTTATGTGTTAACATATATATATTTATATACTGTAATCTATATATTATTATAATATATATTTTAATACATATAATATTTTAATGTGTTAACATATATATTATAAAATATATAATATATATTTTAATTTATGTAATATTTTAATATGTTATGACATGACACATCCAAAAAAAAAGCAAAATTACCCGGTTGAGTAGCTAGGGTTTGACAGTTACGACAAGCTAGGTTTTGACAGTCGCGACCACAACAGAGAGCAGCATGAGGACCAAAGGGGGCAATAAGGGGACCCCCTCATAAAAAAAGGTAGTGGTGGACAGAGGGAAAGTGCCAAGAGGCGTAGTTTTCAAGACACCAACGACAGGAACCTTGGGATCAGACCCAAGAAAGAGTTCAGAAAGAAGCCATGACAAAAATGAGACCACGGGTGAAGACACTAAGGCAACTCAGAATGAGACGCAAGAGATTGCGAAGGCCAATGGGACAGAAGGGCACAACCTATGCAAGCCCAAAACAACAATGATAGCCAAGGTAATACTGGAGGACCCACAAACGCAACTTTACAGGGACCAGATGAAGATGCATGCGCTCATATGCAAGTTCATGGGGTTATGGCCCACAAAAAGAACTCTACACAACTGGATCAAATATCACTAGAAGTCAAATGGAGAAGTGGAGCTCCACCTCGACTCGAAGGGTTTCTTCACAACAGTCTTCATGAACCTGGAGGACAGGGATAGAGTCTTTGAGGGAGGTCCATACTTCCATGCCTCAGTTGGACTGTACATGCAACCCTGGAAACAAAATTTATCCCTGAAAAAAGAAACGTTCAAAAAGGTACCGGCCTCACTGAGATTTTATTCCTTACCCTTAGACTATTGGTTTCCATCCACCTTTGAAGCAATAGGAAACAAAATGGGGAAATATGTGAAGACTTCAGAATCCACCCTAAAAGGAAGATACACATCGTACGCAAGAATATGCATAGAGATGGACATTTCTGGTGTAGTCCCAGAAGCTATAAGTCTAGAATTCAGGGATGAGGAATGGATCCCAAACATAGATTACGAACAGATCCCCTTTAGATGCATAATATGCCATGAACATGGCGACTTGATCAGAGAATGCCTTCTTAATGAAAAGAAGGAAGCGACAAACCCCATAACATAGCAGGATGAGGAAGGGTTTATAACACTGAACCCCAGGAACAGAGAAAATAAAAAGAAAAATAAAACCTTAGCAGGAAATAACCAGGAGACCCAGAATAAAATGGAAGGAAGGTACCAAACCAACAAAGGGACAAAATATGAAAATGACTTGACAAAATTTCAAGAGGCCAGAGACCAAGCAACTAAAGAGCCTACCGATCGGCAAAGCAACACAATGACACATGGGAGTTGCGCAACCCCGATGGATGGAGAAGCAAAAGATGACAACACCGCCATGGAAGATGCAGAGGGAGATGCGGAGATGACCCTGAGCGAAGTAGGCACAGAAGACCCTGATCTCAGGGACTTGGTGGAAAGGGAAGGGATAGACCTTCTGAACATATTGGAACAATTGAAAAGGCAGGGAGTCAAAAGCGTACGAATAGAGCAACTTGACCGCATTGAGTACTTGTTTCTCCTACAGGAAGAAGCCAAATCCAAAGGAGAAAAATGCACACATGGTGAGATAGGACACCTAGGAGTCAACGCCGGTGAGGGATAACCGCAACTATCACCCAAGCAGACAAGGAGGATAAAAGGTTGGAAATCAAACAGTGTATCCCTATAGGAGTTGGGAGTGCTACTGATAAATTCAGGTAAGATCAAGAAACTCTTTCCCCACTCCCCCCTACATGTTTAAATGAAGGTCATAACTTGGAATATAATATGCCTAAACAACCCAAGAAAACAAAGAATCCTTAGGAATAAACTAAAGCAGGAACAACCGGATCTCTGTTTCATTCAAGAGACAAAATGCACTACATAAAGAATGGAGGAAATCAGTAAACAACACTTGCGCAAGTACAAGATGGTAGCCATCGAAGACCACTAAAGGTCAGGCGACATTCTCACTTTGTGGAACCCACAAATTCTAAATCTAATAGAAGCCGAAGCAACCAGGTATACCCTAACGGTAAACATGCAAATCATTGGAACCACAAAGGAGATTTTGTGCACTAATGTGTATGGGCACCAAGGGCTAGAGGAAAAAAGAGGAATGATCCAAGAGCTAGAAGATATAAAAGCTCGATCCACCAACCTCCACTGGATCCTGGCAGGGGACTTCAACATCATCACCTCACTTGCGAAGAAGAAAGTTGGTACAAGAAGATTGGATCGAGATGCAGAGGAGTTTTCAAATCTCATTGACATAGCAGAGCTGGTAGATCTCAAAACTAAGAATGTCTAGTTCACCTGAAACAATAAACGGATGAACCAATTTCAGGTAGCTACAAGACTCGACATATTCCTTATATAGGAGTCAATCATTATGCAGGGGATAACCTTAGATTGCAACATCCTTCCCTGGGGTGGATCTAATCACTAGCCAGTGCAACTGGAAGTAGGCTTCCAAACAACACCAAAGAATAGACCCTTCAAATTCGATAAATTCTGGATTGATCACCCGACTTTCAAGGAAAGAATCAAACAGTGGTGGCGGGAGGAGCAATCGGAGAAAGGGACAAGGATGTTAAAACTTCATAAGAAACTTACGTACATCAAAAACAAGCTCAAAGAGTGGAACATGGATACCTTCAGGAATATAAACAACGAGAAAAACAACATAGAAGAAAAAATGAAAAAACTCCAAGAAACCTACATGCGGGAAGGCTATATTGAGGACCAGAAAAAGGAAGAGATCCAAATGACCCAAGATTGGGAGGCACGATGCTAGCAGGAAGAAACAATCTGGCATCAAAAGTCCTGCATCCGATGGCTAAAGGACTGAGAGCGGAACACCAAGTTTTTCCATAGAAAAACCATGGCCAGAAGAGCCCACAACAAAATCCTGAAGATCAAGGACTAGGATGGAATCAAGAGCGAGTCACATCAGGAGATTGAAACCACTCTGGTCAAACACTTCCACGGGATAGCCCAAGAACCTCACCAAGATAGATCGGAGGCCATTCAAAGGATAACCCAACATATTCCACGCCTGGTCACATAGGAACAAAACATCTCCCTAAACAAACCTATTACCATGGAAGAAGTTGACTAGGCTCTCCAGGAAATGCCCAGTGGGAAAGCACCAGGTCTAGATGGCTTCACAGTGGAGTTCTTCAAAGCATGTTGGGAAACTGTCAAACATGATGTTTACAAGGTAGTAGAAGACTCTATAAGGTTTTCCTCCATCCTTAAAGCACTAAACGCCACAATGATCACACTAATACCCAAAGAAAATGAAACCAAAAACCCTGATCGGTACAGACCTATAGCGCTATGCAATGTGGTTTACAATATAATCTCCAAAGTCATAGAAGATAGACTGAAACCCCTACAACCTTCACTGATCTCGCAAGAACATGCAGACTTTGTGGAAGGAAGAAAAATAATCGACAACATCATCCAAGCCCATGAGATCGTTCACACCTTGAAGCTTCAGAAGAGGAGGGGAATGATAATACAACGGCACCTAGCAAAAGCTTATGATAAAATTTGTTGGCACTATATGGTCAAGACTTTGGAATCCTTTGGTTTCACCTAGCACTGGATCAACTGGATTGTCAGTCTCGTATCCACAACAATCTAATCGCTACTAATCAATGGAGCCCCAACCAAACCTTTCTGTCCCACGAAAGGTATCAGACAAGGAGACCCGTTGTCCCCCTTCCTACTCATTCTGATGATGGAAGGCCTCAGTTGGAGCATAAAGAGTGCAAATGCAACTGGGAAAATAACATGGTTCAAACCCTTCGAAAACTGGCCTACTTCAACACACCAACAGTTTGTGGATGATACCTTACTCCATGGCATACCCATGGTCAAGGAAGCCAAAGCCTACAAACGAATCCTAGAAGATTTTGGGGAAGCCTTGGGCACTGAGATCAACCACTCCAAGTCGATGATCTTCTCCTTCAATACCAATCCAACTATCCAAAGGAATTTGACCAACATTATAGGCTTTGAACGAAAAACACTCCCAACCAAGTATTTGGGGGTTCCATTGACAGACAAACTGTACAAAATGTCAACTTGGGAAGGAGTAATAAACAAGTTACAGAAGCGGGTAAAAAATTGGACGTATAGATCCCTCAATCTAGCACACAGACTAATCCTAACCAAGACTGTTTTACAAGCAATCCCAACCTTTATGATGTCTGCCTTCCCCACTCCACAGGGGATCCTACAGAAAATAAGAGCCATCCAGAGGGACTTCCTGTGGAAAGGCATGGAAACAAAGAAAAAATGGGCCCTGGTGGCTTGGGAGAAAGTTTGCATGCCAAAAAGCAAAGGAGGCCTGGGGCTACAAGACCCACAAATGACCAATAACACATATGGGGCGAAACTTTGGTGGTACTGGGTCAAAGAAACTACTACACCTTGGGTAAACCTATGGAAGGAAAAGTATGCCCTGGACATTCGCGATCAGGATAGAATCCACTTTAGAGGAACCAGGGAAGGTTCAACCATATGGAACCTAGCCTAGTGCAACAAAGCCTGGATTCAAACACACAACTTCTGGGAAATCAGGAATGGCAGAACAACCAGATTTTGGGAGGACGCTTGACAACGAGAACAAAGGATGGAGAACCCAGACAGAGGGATACTCCAACAGGAACTAATCACGCAAGGTAAAAGAAATGTCTACTAATAATGGAAACAGGAAATGGACCGCAACAAATGAAGAATTTGGGACAAGATTATTCGACATAACAACGATACGCCCACAACAATAGTAAAAGAGGTGGAGGAGGAACTGGGAAAATGAAAAATAATAGTCACGGAAGGAAAGGACCAGTTGAGGTGGGGACAAAAGGACGAAGAGGAATTCAACCTGAAAGAAGTTTGACACTATATGGCGAACCTAGACCAAGAAGACCCAACGCAACACTGGGATAAGCTTTGGAACAACCCCCAATGGCCAAAAATAAAAAAATTCCAATGGCTAATACTACACAACCGCATTCTAACTTGGGATAACCTAAAGAAAAGGGGATTCACAGGTCCATCAATATGTCATCTTTGTCAAGACCAGGAAGAAACAACAAACCACCTCCTCAACGAATGCGCCTACACTGCAGAACTTTGGGACTGGGTGGCAAGTATCTTCCGCCAGTTCGACAAGATTCAAAGTAACATCGTCGCAACCATCAATCTATGGAAAGAGAACTAAAACGAACAAGAAGAGGTGAAGCTCTGTTGGATCCTCACCCCAGGAATGATCATATGGTCGATATGGAAGGAAAGGAACCGACGCATTTTCAGAAACCTAAGCCGACCCAAAGGGAAGATCAAGGAAACAATAATCTCCACGATACGAGAGACGGTGCAGAGATGCAACTGCCAGGTAGGTAGAGCGCAACCCACTGATCAGTATTTCAGAATCATAGAGATCTTCCACCTGAACAGTGGACACAACCCCAATCAGTGCAGGCGATCACCGCAACTCCAAGTAGGTGAGCGCAACTGGAAACCGCCACCTTCAAGCTCCCTCAAGTTGAATTTTGACGGGGCGATGAAAGGAAACCCAAGGAGAACATGTTTGGGAGGATCAATCAGGTACAATAAAGGAAACATCATTTGGTTGTATGCTGGAATCCTGGGCAACTCAACCAACAAGGCCGCGGAATTTGGAGCCCTGGAGACTGGCTTGGAGATTCTAAGTCGGGAGGGGATGAAAAATGCCATAGTGGAAGGATATTTCGCGTTGGTTATCACCATAGTAAGAAAACTCCAAAATGGTACCAGAATGGGAAAAATCTAGAGGCACTGGCGATTGTCCCACCTACTGCAAAAAATCCAGGAGAACTTGCGGACAGGGATCACTGTGGAGTTGTCCTGGGTTCAGAGGTAAGAAAATGGACTGGCGGACAAAATAGCGAATGAGGGGGTCGATAACGAAGGTCTAGAACTGGACACAATCTGGAGAAACATCCCGCGAGGTCAATTCCAAGAAGATTGCACCCAACTTGCAGCAAAAGACTGGGACAATAGTAGTAGTACGGAATATTATGGAAAGAATGGAGGCGCAGCAGGCATTGAAGGGCACATAGGCTCTAGGTAGAATCTGATTGCCCACCAATCAAACAAGGCTACAAATGCAGACATAAATCACACATCAGGCGAAAGCACGGCACCACGGTCCTATTAATAGAAATAAGTATAGAGACTACCCGTGGGAAAGCAGAATAGATAACCCATAGGCGGCGAAGGATGAAGGGCAAAAGGGTTCACCAGGGCCAAGTATAGGCACACCTCACCCAAGTACCATTATGGGATGGGTAAATGAATGGCGTACAACGCGCAGGGCAAAGCATTGGCGTAGGGATTACGAGAAGGTCATCAAGTGCACACGCTCTGGAACAAAGGATACTGACCAGAAGGGCCACCTTGATGAGCAGGCCATGATTGCAAGGATGGGACCGCAGTCGGGTTGGCTCCATAAAAGAAGGTATAACAGAAAGAACCACAAACCAGAGCAAAGTAATTACAAGGGCCACCTTACATACCAGAAAGAGGTGAAGCGGAACAGGGGAAGAACCCAACATAAAAACTACAACCTACAAGCGAAGATGGTACGCATGAAGAAAACCAACAATAATATAGGCCCCCAGGGGACTAAACCTCTGCAGAACGCCCAGAGGATGACAAGAATCGAACAAGCGACCAAGGAAGCAAAGAGTACCTTCCTCAAGTAGGTAGACATAAAGGGGAAGATGATCATCAAAACATGGGAGAGAGAAATCAACAATGCTCGTAGGGGAAAATCATGGACAAAACTAACTCAGGAAGAGGGGGTGATAAGGGACCCTGGAGCCACATAGCCCATGACAACTCTCCACCACAGGACGATGGAGGAAGCCTGGAGAACAAAAATGTTGATAGGTAAGATGTGTGCGGATCGGAGGGAGACCAACACAACAGAAAGCAGAGAATAAAAGAAGGTGCTTATAGGTATTTTGAACTACCTTAGCAACCTGGAGGCAAGGGAAAAAAGACTTGCAGAGGACCAAAGAAGCCAGTAGGAAAAACTAGAGCAGATGGCAAGGCAATTCCAGCTCTATTTATGCCATGTCCACCATATAGACATTTCTCCAACCGACAGAAATGGAACCCCAATGTGCATCAAAAAGATACGCCTGGTGGAGAAAAGGGAGGAGAACGAGACAAGGCATGAAGGAGATGAAGAGCACCCCATCAACTTGGACTAGCGCAGGATGAGCCCTGGTCAAGTCTCTCAGTGTAGGAGCTAATCCCACTATGCTTATGCTTTCTCTGTTTTCATTATGCTGACATTTTTCAAACTGGATTACGGAGGTTTGGGTCGGTTTCCCATGGTGGCGACCCAGGCCTACCCTGCTATATTAGACATTGCATCCCTGGGACCCTAGATCTGGTTTCCGTTCTGGCAGATCTTGGGAGTCCCTGCATCTTTTTTGTACTATAATTTTCTATAGTAATATAAATTCTCACACTCATTTACAAAAAAAAACAAAAAACACATGACACATCCAAAACAAAACATCAACATCATTGGGAAATGTAAATTTTAAAAAATATTTTATTGTGGTGGTGTAATAAGTGCTATATATGTTGTACAACCAATTAAAATATGTTATTGATTATGCAATTAATTTTAAATATTGAAATAAGTGAAGGCAACAATAAGACTTGAAAAATATTAACTAGTTAGAGATGAGAAAAATAAATATTTTTACTATATAAAAAAATATATATTTATTTTCTTAAGTTAAACATTACATTTTACAAACAAATTTAAAATATAAAGCAAATTAATGTCAAATCAATAGCAAACACATTGCTATAGTCCTTCTTTGGCAGGGACTAATAACAACAGGTACAATATTATAAAGCAATGA
>SNQJ01S0004577.1:54462-70757 GCA_010110895.2 Picea sitchensis
ATATGGATTAGTAATCATTGTATATTACATTTAATATCAAAATATGGATTAGTAAAGTTGCAATGCATGAAACAATTCAAACATAAGACTAAGTCATTTTATCAAGCAATTCAAAATCCATGATGAATTGAGTTAAGATTTGATTATGCAATGATTCATTATGAATTAAGTTAATATTAGCTTTTTCCAATAGAAAATTTACTCAATTGTATTAATGAATATAATTTGTTTACATCTTCTAGTCCATAAAAGGAAATCAAGAAAAAGACTATCCAAAAAGTACTAGACTATCTCAAAAAGTATAACCCGGATTTACCAATCCTTACAATTCAAAAGTTGTCATATGACTCTAGTGACAAATGGGACTAGCACTAATAAAGGTTGATATGACTCTTGGGACCTTCATTCCCATTAACCCACTAAGTAATTCTTCCCTTAAGGTCGTTGTAAAACTTGTTTTGAAAGATGGTCCGCCTCCCACTTATAATAAGTAATTATTCCCTTAAGGTCCCTGTAAAGCTTGTTTTGAAAGATGGTCTGCCTCCTTATTATATTCTCCGAAGATGTGGGAAAAACTTATTTCTTGAAAGTGTTTAATTAAATCCTTGATTCTGAGCTTCCAACTTTCTATAGCACTTGCATGTAGTCTTCCTTTTTCGTTTAGCCATTCAATTACTACTTTAGAATCTCCCAGAACCTGGAGTTTATGAAATAGCAAATGTGTTGCTAGAGTTAAGGTTGCCCAAACTCCCAATAATTTTGCCCTTGTATTTGACCCTTCTCCACAGTTGAAAATCCATCTATACACTGAAACATCTAGATTTTTGAAACCCCCCCGCTCCACACTCCAACTTGATGGGAGATCATACAAGATCGTAATGGAATAACATTTTGAAGAGCCGAGTGCCTTTTCAGAGATCCAAGTGTCCTAGTGACCACAGAGAGAATTGAAGGAGAAGTCTTCTCGAAAATAACTGAGTTTCTCTCTAACCAAATATTCCAACAGATAAGAACAACTAAAGAAGAGAGAACAGACTTGTCCTCTGTCCAATTTTTAAAATAGCTAAGGAGAAGTTAAGACTAGCTTGACAATGCAACTTCCCATCATTATTTGGATGCACGGTCCCAAGGAAAACACTAACTACTAGGTTCGAGTTTAGCATTAGTGTTCTGAGTTCGTCAAAACAGGTGGTTGAGGGGTTCCTCAAAATAGGTGGCAGCCTCGACCCGAGGAAAGTAGGCACAAAACAGAAAGATTGTTTTCCCTTGTATTTTTGGCTCGAGAGAATGCTTAGGGATGACACTTTTGGAGTATTCAGTCAGAATTCAGTAGTAGAACAGGGCGTGAGATGTGTATAATTCCCTGCTTCCCCTTCGCCAGTTTGTAGCCTTGTTACCACTTCGTCCACCTTGTCGCCTCATCAGATAAATGGAAGCAGATCTGTTCAATGTCCCTGCAATAGGCAATATGCAGATTCAAGCATTGAGGTATGTTTAGTTGTTCGTAGTAGAGTAAAGACGGGATTTTTTTCGGGTTCTGGGAGTCTTCTTCTCAATAATTGAGTTGTGTTTTCTTTCAGGTTTTGGGAGTCTTCTTCTCAATAATTGAGCTACGTTTTCTCAATAATATGGCAGATGTCTCTCCCTTTGCTTCTTCGTTATGGATAAATTATGTTTCCCTTGTTTCTAAGTATTTTCCCCGATTATATATGCACTCTATTATCTCATGTGAAGGAAAGACACTGTTTACGAAGTGTATCCAAGCTACCTTTGGCTTATGATCTGTGATCTTACATATGTGTGTTACATCCTTTGAGCTCCAATGGTGTTTTACTCAATAATCAAGTTGTATTTTCGTTGTAGGATTTTTCTGCGATAAGAAAATACATTTTTTTTTGTTGCGAGGGAGGGGGGAAAGTATATATTTTTTATTAAGTTAAAATAGGGAAGACTACATAATTAGGCCCATAGGCTTACACCTATTGGAAATAGCCACAATTAATGTGCTTAAAGCACATATGAACTTTTAATGGACAAGATTTCATATGCTTAGAATATCACAATAAATAAAAAGCTGTGATTTAAAGCATTAACTTCCTTGCATGACAAAACATGTTTGTTAGTCATTAAAAAGAGTGATTAATGTGATTAGTCCAATAATAACTAATGCTATTATTAATTACCACTATAAATTTAGGAAAAATGAAAATATGAACATTTGTTTCAATTGATAAGACAAGACATATTCTTCAACTCCCATCCTCCATCGACTGAGGCAGTTGGCTCTCGCCTTTCGAATTGAAATTGGCTTGTGCACGGTCTCTAACCCCATATTATATATATATACCAATGCCTATGTGCATAGATTTGAGCGTATGATCTCCGACCCCATTATATATATATATATATATATATATAGTTTTAGGGACCTTAGTATATGAATGAGAGTGAGAATCCGAGTAGGGAATATTTATATTAAAGTGGAGTTTGAATGTTTACATGCATGTTGCCATTACTGTTCATTCATGTTTCCATTATTGTTCATTGCAAGTGCGGATTAATAAGTTTATTAATACTTTTATTGATGGATACATTTTATAAATAAATTCGGACTTGTGTGCAATTCCCAAAAGCTTCATTATTTATTCCTGCAAAATGACAAGATGCAATCATTAAATAATATAAACCATTTTCACAATTATATACATATAATTTGTGGATTAAATTAATGCAGGTTTAGCAACACCTCTTATTGTAGTAAGGCGGTTCAAATTTCAGGTGTGTAGATAGTGGCAAGCTCTGCCTCGGAATCGGAAAGAGGTGGGGCCATCATGAGTAAACACACCCCTTTAATTGTACGTACCTCAGACAAGATGCAATCATTAAATAATATAAACCCTTTTCACAAATGTATACACATACTTAATTTATGAATTAATATTAATGTAGGTCTAGCCTACAATAAGAGGTGAAAGTTTACCTTCAATATAAAAATGTAAGAAAAACAATTTTATTTATTTATATTAAATAATATAATATATATTATTAATGATTATATAAATTAAACTTTATAAGTCAAAAAAAATTAAAAGTCAAAATCCAACTAATAATAAGTCAACGTGAATCCATTGCTATAGTCCCTAAAGGGCAGGGACTAATAAGAAGGGTGAAATGTTATATATGAAAGAAAATAAAAGAGAAAGTTTAGGTTAAAGATACTAAGTACTTCTCCAGTTTCCAGCGAATCGCGTGGGTTTGTTCACCTACTTATAAATTATTCTATTTCAAACTTTCTTCTATAATGAGACATGTCTAACTTCCATTAACTCATGTGGGGCTATTGGTTCACTGCTCGGTATTGACTTTCAATAAATCAAACTCCTAAAAGATTATAACAAAAAAAATTCACCCTTTAGTAATTTTCTTTTGCATTTCCAGTTAAGAGAAAATTCTATGCTTGAATCGAATAAATATTTTAGGTTAATACGCACCATTTATTTTAACTATGTTTTAGTGTAGAACCACTTACATCTTTGCGATGATTAACATTTTTATGTTACCACGTCCACATAATCTTAGATTTCCCCTCGATAAATCTCCTTGTACACTTCAGTTATGGGTTTAACCAGGGCATATTTATTTTGGTTAATGAATCGAAATTACGTGCAATATATTTATATATATTTATTCGATTTTGTACCAACCCAACACATTCACTAAGAATGTGATCAATCATTCGATTATGTACCAACCCAACACTCATACAAAGAATGTGATCAAACATTAGAATGTTAAGTAATGCCTATGTTTTAACTGATATTTGAATTTTGAAAGAGAACTCATGCGTAAGGCTTTAATGATAGGTCCTTCATATTTTGCATGGGAACTCATCGTAGGAAAAAGGGGCTTCCACCGTTTCTAGGCTTCATTCAAATTCAGATTTTAGCATCAGAATTGACACAGGTAACTCTTATCTTCTGTGTTTTCATTCTTCGTTTATTATTAGGTATTGGATACGTAATATTAAAAGTCCGTAATATATTTTTGTTCAAAACGTGAAGGATATGCATTCCTTTAACAATGATATACCCTAGGATGAGGGTGTGGTATTTGCAAAAGGTAAATATATATTCATTTAATCATTTCTCTTCATGAAATCCATGTATATTAAATTAATTATTATCATTTGATTCCTTATAGGTACCGACCAAATTCCACATTCTGGGATACCAAGAAAAGATCAAGGTACTTGGGTTCCTATGTAGACAATAAAATTCTAGTCCTTGAAGGAGTTATTTTTTAACTTGTATTTTCAAGTATAATATTTTTCTCTAATGAAAAAATTCAAATAAAAACATTGAATTTGATTCTATAATGTCAAGGTTGATCTATATTTCCATGAATAAAACTATCATTCTACTATTTGATATCTCTTTAATATTTATTAGCTCTTATCATAGAATGTCTTATAGGTATCTGTGTTTTATATAATACTTATTTATTTCACTACAGTTTGAGACTTCAGAATTTCCACATATTTACCACAATTATTGAACGTCCACAAAATCTCATGGATACATTCATAGCCTGAACTTGATGTTTCATTTGCTAAGGTGTAATTCCTCAAATTCTGGAATACATAAAACTTGACAATATCTAGAATTTATATTAAATGTAGAAAATAACTATTTCAATAAACAACTTATGTGCTCATCTAATTATGTAATCAATCAAGAAATTTTACTTTGTTTTCTACAATTATCTTTGTTAAAACTTCATCCCACATCTCATGGATACATTCATAGCCTGAACTTGATGTTTCATTTGCTAAGGTGTAATTCCTCAAATTCTGGAATACATAAAACTTGACAATATCTAGAATTTATATTAAATGTAGAAAATAACTATTTCAATAAACAACTTATGTGCTCATCTAATTATGTAATCAATCAAGAAATTTTACTTTGTTTTCTACAATTATCTTTGTTAAAACTTCATCCCATATATATATATATATATATATATATATATATATATATATATATATATTCAACTCCCTTAATCATATGATAACTTTTCAAGATGTAACATTATTTATAACTAAATAACATACTCATATGAACAATATTCAGTAATAAACAATTGATACATATCTGAACCAAATCATCTAGAAAGAAATGGAAAAAACACATTCCACCTAGATATAGATGAAAAACAACCAATTTACTTGTCTTGATCACCCCCTAGCCTGACCATGACTCCATAATGGAAAACTAAGCTCCACTCTTTAGCCAATGTACCTCTGTACAATTTAGAAAATAATTTTCCTAACACATGAGTGCTCTCATAACAAATATCTCCTTTCCACAACATACTAAGAAACGTCACGCCTCCCACATATGTTTTATATATAGGACTTTTCATTAATTCATTTCCCTCGGAAATTCACACCTTTAGAAATCCCTAATTTTTAGGGGCTTCCAGTTACATAACTCCAGTTCTAACAATTGTTAAAACCATATATGAGTTAACTCAAACATGTTCCCCACTCATGGAGTCATAGTCGACTATTTTTAACCTGGTTGTTCCATCTATTTTCCTGTATTTAATAAATTAAAATTTTGTCTCTTACATCTTTCCATCAAAAGGGGACACTTGGAAAGTCAAAATATTGCTCAATAATAAAAAAATATAATAGTTAAATGCCTTAGCAAAAACAAGTATGAATTTCCATAAATGGAAATTATTCAATAAAAGAGTGTTTAATAATTGAGTATATTACACCTCATCTCCAACTTTGTAACTTCTATAGACTCTTTTCACATATACATAAATCTTTTGTCTACCTTGAACTTCTTTTAACCTTTCTTTAATCATTTTAATTTTTTCTTCTATTTCTTAAATTACTTCTGATCCAACTAGGATTATGTGCTCCAATATATCCTAATGAAGAGGTGTCCTACATGGTCTACCACACAAAAATTCAAATGATGCTATCTTAATTAAGATTTGATAAATGTTATTATATGCAAATTCAATGAGAGGTAAAAACTCTTCTTGTTTTTGTTGATTCATTACATGAATGCATAACATGTCTTTTAATATTTGATTTATTATTTTAGTTTTCTCATTAGTTTTTGGATTGTACGCTATATCAAAATTGAGTTGTGTTCCTAATGCCTCTTGAAAACTTTCCCAAAACATTCCTATACATATTGATTCTCTATCTTATATTACATTTTTTGGATTTCCACATAATATCTTGTTGATAAAATATCTTGCAATATTATTTAGGTGGATATTGGTGGCCACCCACCTATTCCAACTAGATCCTCTTGACAATTTTTAGTTCAACACATTCTTCTGTACTTCTTTGTAATTATGGGTTCTACACTTCTAGGGTTGTATGAATCCCTACACATCTTCTAGGTGGATACTGGTGGCCTCCCACCTAATCCAACTGACTTATTTTGTATGTTTTCATGTTAGCACATCTTGTTGTACTTCCAAATCCATTTTAGGGCGTTAAACAATGTTTTTTTGGCTCGCCATAGTCAAACTGTAGACAGAGTTAGATTTTGATGGCGTAATGTGTATTTCTATAAAAATAACTTTCTAATATGATATCAAACACCTAAAACAAAGGTAGTATGCAAAAGTCACGGCCCTGGGAAGTTGAGGTACCAACTTACCCATAGAGGCCCACATAACTTTTAGTGTTTCATGTCCCAGGGTTAGGTTTTTGGATGTCTAGGGTTTTTGAATTCATGAGTAATGTTAAAAAGGCCTCTGGAGCATCATTATAATCATTCTTCTCAGACGGATGCGCGTAGCAGCCACATCTCTTCTCAAAGATAGATACCACCATTCGAGCAAGTGTTTCAGTTTTTCAGTTTTATAGTTTCATCCTATTTCATTTATTCAATAAAAGATATTGTTCATTGGATATCTGTGTTGTTCTTCATATTTCTGTGTTTATTGTATTCAGTCTATTAATCAATTCATTCTGCTCCTAAATCTGGATCAGTGGTATTAGAGCGATCTTCTCTTCATTTATTTTACTTCGTGCATGTCCCCGACAAGATTCTGGGTATATGAAGTTGGGAATCGAACCAATCGATCCGTTTCAAGATCATTCATTCTGAGCCTGACAACAACCCATGGGAGGCGAAAAGAAAGATTATGGAGAAGGAAATCCTTTTAAAATGTTGCTCGAGGAATCCCTTGCGCGACAAAGGAATGAAATGATGGAAAAATTTGCACATATCCTTCGAAGGCTGCCCACAGGAGAAGCATATTCATCAAACGACCATGCAACCCCCTTCAAGGTACATGTAAATTTTGATATTCCATTATTTGAAGGACTGATAGATGCAGAGGTTGTAGATAAATGGTTAAATCTTATCGAAGGGTATTTTTCGGTACAATTTTTTTTCGATAGGGAAAATATTACTTTTTCAGTCCTCAAGGCCATCCCCCATGTTAAGGACTGGTGGGACACTTACTCTGAGCAAAGGACCATAAAGGAATCTGCAATATTTGTTGTTTCCCCTACATGGGATTCCTTTCAGGTTGCCATTAAAGAACAATCCTACCCTGTTGGAAGCTACGAGGACTAGTACACCAGATGGACCACCTTGAGTCAAGAAAGGGACCTGATAGTACCATATTTCGCCAATAATTTTCATACCTTGTGCACCAAATTGGGTATCAAATACTCTAAGTGACATCTGGTGCTCAAATACCGCATTTTTTTTCATAGATACATTCAAACACATAAATGGATTTTCTATACATTTCCTCATTGGGTACGAATTAGAGATATGTTGTCAAGATCGAGAAATTTTTTAAGAAGAAGAGGCGAGAGTTTGGATATGAAAACTCCTCACAGCCAAAGCAGGGAAAAGGCGGCCCCAACCCACACAACAAGGGACAAAGCAAAGATGGCCACTCTCAGGAAAATCAGTCCAAGCCTCAACAGAAGAAGGGAAATGAGAAGATGAAGTAGGGTACAGGAAAATGGTGTGAATAACATAAAATCCCTTGGCACAACACTGATGAATGTTTCTCCAAGAAGTCACTCATGGCTGAGTGAAGGCTTACAAATCAGAGATTGATTCTGATTCTGAATCAAATCCAAAAGGAGGGAATCATATTATCGATGTTGAACCCAGTGCCACTGTCGCTACCACCAAATTCTAGCCAAGCGAACCAAAAGAACCAAAGGAAGGGGAATGCCTATTTCACTCACAGATGTTGGTAAAGGGGGCTCTTCTTCATTTCATTGTCGATAGCGGTAGTTAGAAGAATGCGATCTCAAAATAGGTCCTTAAGAGACTAGAACTGTCGATGACACTACATCTGTAGCTTTACACCATCGACTGGCTTCGCTAAGGAAGAGATCTATGTGTCAACCAACAGTGTTGTCTTCCCTATGGAACCAATCATTTCAAAGATGAGGTGTTGTGTGATATTTCTCCCTGTGAATTTTGTGATGTTATTTTAGGACAACCATATATTTTGAAGCGTCATGTTGTGTATGAGTCTAGACCCTGCAGTGTTATTATTACTTTGGGTAGACAATTGTACATGATACCAGAGGTAGCGCCACCTACCGTTATTTCTTTAATCTCTTCTAAGAAATGCAGTAAGGTCATTTCACAGGCTGGGAATTTCTTCTTCTTTATGATTCGTGCTCACAGTAAGAAGAAGGTCACCACCACCTATCAAGTCTTGGGTACAGGCACAAATGTCACTAATTTTCACATTCAGGATGGGTTGTTATGCCATTTCGGCCATCTTTGTGTTCCTACAAGCGAGCATGAAAAGATGATTTGGGAATCCCACTACAGTCGGATGGCATAACATTTTGTCTTGGAGAAAACTATGGTCATTCTCTAGAAACATTTTTATTGGCCAAAATGTCGACAAGACGTCAGTAAGTATATCATATATTGCAATGTTTGTGCCATTTCCAAGCCAACCATCAAGAAGTAAGGCTTATAAATCCCTCTTACTACCCCCGGGAAGACTTGGGAATCCATCTTGATGGATTACATGTCTAGCATTCTATCCACCAAGCAAGGAAATGATTGTGTATTTGTGATCGTTGATAGGTTTTTGAGGATGTCCATCCTCAGATCCTGCAAGAAGAACATCATAGCGTCAGATAATTCCAAGCTCTTCTTCAAACGAGTGTGGGTTCACTTTGGGATACCACATACCATCATCTATGACAGGGACAACAGGTTCCTCAACACATTCTGGTCGAGTCTCTGGTCACTGTTGGAAACCAACCACACTAAATCCACTGCTTTCCACCCCCAAACAAATGTCCAAATAAAGGTCTTCAATCAGATGATTGTGCAAATCCTGCGCATGTACAACTCTAAGCATCTGTGTACATGGGATGAGAGTCTCCACTATGTTCAACAAAGTTACAACAGGGCTCTCCATAGATCCACCGACCATAGCCCACTTCAGGTGGGATTGTGATTCCAACCCTTGGGTCCCATTGATGTTTCACTCCCTCTTGCAACCACATAGATAAAATCTTCCTATGTTCATTATGAGACCAAAATATCCACCAGATTCATTGAGAGGATTCATCACATCCACCAACATGTCCATGAGATTTTGTAGAAAGCCAATGCTAAGTACAAGCATCACCATGATCAACATAGGGTACCACACCAATTTCAGGTTGGAGACAAGGTCTGGTTACATTTGTAGAAGGAGCGTATTACAAGGCCCCATCATAAACTCTATCCACTTCACTATGGACATTACGTCATCACCAAGGTTGTGGGTAGCAATGATTTTGAGCTGAACAATCCACCCTTCCTTGGCTTTCACCCATTGTTCAATGTGGACCTCCTTCGACCATATTTTCCACCATCAGATATCAACCATGAATGAATGGAATAGGAATCCATTGATCAGATAGAGGACACACAGGTCAAGGGAAATCGCCAATAGAGGATCCAAAATTATCGGGTTGTTAAGGCAGGGAAACTCCTACACCAAGGAAAGTGGCTCACCCTGGGCCAAATTTAACAAATTGTTCCTCACCTGATGGGGGGAATTAACGCAATGGATATTGTTTCTTCCTAAGGGGGGAGTATTGATCTAGGTGGATATTGGTGGCCACCCACCTATTCCAACTGGATCAGCTTGACAGGTTTTAGTTCAACACATTATTCTGTACTTCTTTGTAATTGTGGGTTCTACACTTTTGGGGTTGTCTGAAGCCCTACACATCTTCCAGGTGGATACTCATGGCCTCCCACCTAATCCAACTGGATTATTTTGTATGTTTTAATGTTAACACATCTTGTTGTACTTCCAGGGCCATTTTGGGGCCCTAAAAAGTGTTTTTTTGGCTCGCCACAGTAAAATTGTAGACATAGTTTTATTTTGATAGTGTAATGTGTATTTCTCTAAAATACCTTTCCAATGAGCTATCACACGTCTAAATTAGAGGTCGTATGCAAAAGTTATGACCCCATGAAGTTGAGGTACCAACTTACCCATAGGGGCCCACATAACTTTTGGTGTTTCATCTCTTAGGGTTAGGTTTTTGGATGTTTAGGGTTTTGTCATTCATGAGTAATGTTAAAATTCCTCTCGAGACAAATTGTAATCATTCTTCTCAGACATATGCACGTAGAATCCACATCTCTTCTAAGAGATAGCTACCACCATTCGAGCAAGTGTTTCAGTTCTTAGTTTCAGCCTATTTCATTTATTCAATAGAATATGTTGTTCACTAGATATCTTTGTTGTTTTTGATATCTTTGTGTTTATTGTATTCAGTTTGTTAATCAGTTCATTCCGCTCCTAAATCCAGATCACAATCTCTCATGCTTGATAAGTATTCTTTATTGGAATAAAATGTGTACTTTTGGTTAAAGTGTCATACATTGCGAAAATAGAATAGTGTATTCTCAATGTCATTCGTAATAATACTATAAAAACCATCGAAATCACTTCTCATTTTGACTCAAAATTAAAGGAAATACACCCTATCCTATCCTCTTCATATAATAAATACTTTCCCCCATTGAGAGCATGGATATGACCAAATACCTAATGTATACGAATAAGTTAAACAACATGAATGAAAAAGAGTCTTCCTAAAATTTATTTAAACTGTAGCCAAAATCACCTTTGGCTTAAGTGGGGATGGAAAAATGATGCCAAATATTAGTTGAACCATTGGATAATAAATGAAGAGATCATATTAGAGAAAAAGGATAATATTAAAAAATATTATTACATCAAAATTTAAGGAGAAATTTTTGTGTGATAAAGAGTTGGGAGGGGAAATAAACTTAAGATATTATAAGGAGGTAATCAACCATAATCTATAAGATCAAAATTGTCTCTTTATTTTGACAAGTGTAAAGAAGAAAATAAATATTTATAAAATAAGAACTAATTGTCATGAGCTTCGTAGTGAAACTAGGCATTGGTTAATTCCTAGAATGTCGTGGGATGAAAGAGTCTATCATATTTTTGACACTAAGAGGATCGAAGATGAAAATAAATTTATGTTATAATGTTCGACATATACCGAGATTAGATATCGATAATTTGAAAATATTTGTCACACTACCAACCTTCATGACCTTTTAAATCAACAAAACTATGGTGATCTCGAAATACTTCCCTAAATGATTTTGGAGAAGAGAAATAAATTCTAAATAATTTTAAGTAATTCCTTACCTTATTAAAATTTGATAGACCAATTTGGTCTCAGTGGAAATTAATCACCATCATCATCAATAATCTTGTTGGGTGTTAATGTTCATATTTCACTTGTTGACACTCAACACATCTAGCTATATAGTTAAATAAATATTTCTTCATTCCATTCCAAAATAAACATGGTTTCAAATACAAAACCATATTCTTTACCCCTAGATGAGACATATAAACTACTCTATGAGCTTCTCTTAAGATTAAATTTCAAATTTTATCATTAAGTGGTACACATTTCTTCCACAAAATCATAATAAACTATCATCATCTAAGGCATATCCTTCATAGTTTGGAATTCTCATCACTTCATATACAATTATAGCTTACCTTCCTTATACCATTCTGATGCAGACTCCCACCCACTCCTAGGGCCTACACGACCTCTCGGTCTGGGATTGATCGACTTCGAGAGCTAAAACAAATCACAGGCTCCTTCTGAACCCTCAAACTCACTACAAAGGCCTTAAAATCCCCTTTCCTAAATGGAAAATTCATTTTTCAGGGGTCTCCGAGCACTACCAAAGCCTCCCCGGGAACCATGGGACAAACCTATAGTCTTCGTAGAATTCAGGACTTCGGAGCTATCCTGCTTCGGGAATCTCAATAGAACAAATATCCAATCCTTCCAAACACCTTATTAACGAAGCACCGAAACACAACATGGATTGACGACTCACATCATCTGCACAAATCTACGGTTGGGATGGAGTTCGAGAGTTCGAGCTTCAGTAAGTCCACCCGTTCCAACATACAACGCTCCTAGAGTGTCGAACTCTGAAGTAGATCAGACGAATTTGGATCTTCCTTCAAATCGACAGTTGGTAATTCACTTTGGGGCTCCAGATTTGAGGGTTCTTCACGACACCTCTCCACATATCCTCCAGAGTAAAGAACCGACAAACACATGTCAGCTACATATCAATGACTACTGGGATTTGACATGAAGATGATCCATATTTGTTTCAGACTTTGGAAGTCCGAGTGTTTTCTCGTTGCAACTCTTCGTAAACCCTAAACACCGAATTAACAGAGGTTTTCTTGGCTCGCCACATGTCCTCTTTTGATCAACGACTAAGATGAGTTCTCTCCTCCGGGACTCTGAAAAACCTCGCACCAATATCCTTAACTTCACACCCCTCCGAAATATTTGACTATCGTATCTCCTGATCTAGAGATGCGTGTCCTCGACAATGGACGAATGCGATTTTATCAGGCCTTCGGGGATCTTGACCCACAAAAAAAACTTTAATTTTCCCCCAAAGTGTCTATCCTTTGGAATGCAAGATCTCCCCCACATGTCCATTGTAACCAATGGTCAAGATCTCCTCCACTCTTCATAGCTTCAGAATATTTTCAAACTTTTGCTACAATGTCCCCTTCCTTCCAGAGTGTCAGTCTCCCAGACACATGGGTCTATTGACACATGTCCTTTCAGAGATCTATGGTCTAGATTAGGTTCCAGACTTTGAAACTTCAGGAGTTATGCCTCCTTTGCAATCCAAGTATGAAATCCTCTGAATACACAAAGTCTGAAGGACTTCTTGGATTTAGCGCCCTCGTTACTTCTCTAGATATGATGGTCGTGGATGATCATGACTCTCCCCGAATGAATGTTGGCCATTCGACTTCTAAATAGTAAAACTTCAAAGGATTTCGATTTCTAATCTTCCTGAGCTTGACTGCACGGGGTGGTTCAAACCTCGAACGCCTCCTATGAACACTTCAAATCTTTCAGACTTAGGAATTTTTCCAAATCCCTCTTGCGTAACTACTGTACTCGCTATCTCTTCAGATATTTTGTTCCTTAAGGTTTCAAACCTCTGGTGCACTCCTTACATCTTTTGAACCTCTAAAAGGTTTTGGACTTAGATATTTTTTTCGAAACTCTCTCTGCACACTCCTTGCATTCGTCCTCTTTGAGACTTCCTCAACACTTTGACTAGGTGTTGGCCTGATGCATGCCTTGCATAGGTCTTCTTTAAACTTTTCTCTCCACTGAGAAATTGTACACTCCTTGCACTTCCCTTGCAAATTTTCACACTACCTCTTTTGAGCTTCTGAGTCAATCTTGACACTGACTTCACACTCCTTGTGGGCACCATGCACTCCTTGCACCATAACTCTTAGAAGAGAAATAATCGAAACTTATAGAAACATCAAAGGTTCCCACACTTGAACATAAAAAGCATACTCATGCATATAAAATTCATATAAAACACATAAAACAGATAAACACGTCACATGTACTCATTGAACTTGAAAGAATACAACACCATACATTTGGAATCAAACCTCTTTTCTTGTATTCCTTCACAAAATCATGTACATGGACTCTTACAACTCTCTGCAAATTTTTACAATTACTAGCAGAAATAACAATAACATTCATCAGCCTCATTTGGGCATTGGTTACATATATTTATACACAGAGAGGCTTCTCAATCCTTCCTGATGACTATATTAGTGCTATCCTATGACAATTTAAAACACCTATCTACTAGGGAATATTACAATAAATGGCCATTACATTCATATATGAGTTGATGCTCGAAATATGAACAATCTTATATTTCATTAAAGAGAAATATAATCTCTGAGATTGCTTAGAATAATTCCATCCTCAAAACATTAAACAACCTTTATTACGAAGTCTTCAAAACATCAAATGACGCGCTCTCCTCAGAATTCAAAAACAATTTAAAATGTTCACATTGGGTACTGAGTTGTCCTCCACTCGGCCTCTTTAATGGTGATGGCGATTCTCTTGCATCACATTCATATTCTAATTGTATCTTCAATATCTTTTCTCGCAATTATTTTTTTCAATGGAAAATTTGAGAAGATACGTGGCCTATGACTTAGAGTGTCTGTGACCCTATTTACTATTCATTTGATGTATGATATATCAAAATCATACTCACTAATTATGAGAATATGTTTTTTATAGAATCCAAGCTACTTTACATAAATATGTGTTGAAGTCCATGATGGTTCGTCTTCAACTCAAATTTTCTTCCTACTAAGTAATGTCTCTAAATTCTTAATGCATGTACCATCATCACATGTTCCAAATCATGCATTATGTGATCATCTTTATAAGTTGAAATATTTCTCAAATTATAGGAAATCACTCTACCATATTTCATTAGTGCTCCACCTAATCCTTCTTTTGATGCATCCGTACACACTAGAAAATATTTATCCATATATGGTACCTACAATATTGGAGTTGTTGTCAATAATTCTTTAATGTTTTGAAATGATTCTTCACATTGTTCCATCCACACCAATCTATCATTATTATTCTATAATTTAATAATATGATTCACAATCCTAAAAAATCCTTTTATAAACCTTCTATAATATCCAACCAAACCAATATTAAAAATATGTACTTGATGCACATTAGTAGGCACCAACCATTCCATAATTGCTTCTGTCTTCGTTAGATCCATTACAATTCCTTCTCCTGATATTATATGTCCCAAGTAATGAATCATTGATTTATAAAATGAACATTTAGAGAGTTTTCCATATAATTTATGCTCTATAAGACATTGTAATGTGTTCCTTACATTTTCTTTGTGCTCTTTTGGTGTTTTGGAATATATTAGAATATCATCCAAAAACACTTAAAAAACTTGTCTAGATATTATTGAAATACTCTGTTCAAAATCATAAATACTCCAAGTGAATTCATCAATATGAAAGGTACTATTACACATTCATTGTGTATAATTTGTGTCTTAAATGCTATCTTAGGAGTATCCTCTTATTTTATTCTCAATTGATGATATCCAAACCCTAAATCTCTTTTTGTAAAACACCTTTTCTCCTTTCATCCAATCAAATAGATCATCAACTCTAGGTAATGAGTATTGATTTCTTATCTTCTCTTTATTTAACTATCAATAATTAGTATGATGTCTCCATGTTCCATCGTTTTTCTTTACAAATATTATTGGCACTCCTCGTGGTGATATACTTAGATGAATAAATCCCAATTTCAAGAGTTGTTAGATTTGTATTTACAATTCTCACAACTTTGGAGTCATCATGTGGTAAGGAGACTTTGCGATAGGTTATGTTCCTAGTTTACGTTCAATATGAATTCCAACTCTCTTTTAAGTGGCATTCTTGGTAATTATTTTGGAAATACATCAAGAATTTTGATAACATAGGATATTTTTCTATATTCATTGTATCGTCTGTCTTGTTTATGGATGTTATAAAATACAATTTATAACATTTCCTCATTCTTTAATTGAAACATCAAAATAAATAAATAAATCTTAATGACACTACCCTATTCATCGCCACTATGATTATTTTATGTCTTACATTGTCTTAAAAAAAAAAGGTTCTTAGATTTATAATCTAACATTGCATCATTATTGCATCATTGTATTCAATATCATAATCTATCGCTAAATATATTATTTTTTTCTTAATTTTGGTAGCCATTTATATTTGGTTGAAATCTTGTTTATTAATCTTCATCAATTTTATCTTATTAATGCATTATGATAAAT
>SNQJ01S0004577.1:110263-159965 GCA_010110895.2 Picea sitchensis
ATAAAGCTTGTTGTGTTTTATTGTATGATTCCTTGATCACATACATAGGTTTATATTGATTTTATGCTATCGCTATCACTTTGGTTGGTTTGTGTTGTTTTGATCTTGTCTGCACAAGAGCACTGGAGTGAAGCGGGAGCAACAAATACTATAGGAAGCGATCATAAGGTATGCCCATGATTCTTGCCTCTCAGTAAATTCAATATTTAAAACTTAAGGAAAACGTCCTATTCTGTTTTTCTTTGTTCTAGATCCAGGTGGATCTAGGGAGATTGGTTTGTGTCCGCACTTATGGATTAATCCTGAAACACTCCTTTCCTTGGCCTGCACCCAGTGTTCAATGTGGATCTCCTTCGCCCTTATTTCCCACCACTATTGGACACCTCAGAAGTAGGAGAACAACTGACACCAACAGAGCTCAACCCAAACTGCATACAATAGGCATCCAATGATCATATTGTGGATAGACATATCAAGGGAACTCGACAACAAAGGATCCATCTTTATTAAGTCGTCAAAGCAGGGCATCTCCTGCACCAAGTCAAGTGGCTCACCCGGGGCCAAATTCAACAGAAATTTCCTCATCTAATGGGGGACCTCAATGCAATGGATACCATTGCTTCCTAAGGAGGGAGGATTGATCCAGATGGATATTGGTGGCCACCCACCTTTTCCAACTGGCTCAAAATAGTTTTCTAACATTTTTGGCAATTTACTATTTTTAGCAGTTTTTACTTTCGGGGCCATTTTGAAGGCCTAAATGAAGGTTTTTCGGTATTGAGCTCCTAAATTATAGCCAAAGGAATCATTGATCCCCCAAAATGAATCTACTCGACGATAGATTTCCAACGGACTATCACACGCCTAAAACGAAGATCGTATGCAAAAGTTACGACCTCGGGAAGTTGATGTACTAGCTTACCCAAACGGGGCCCACATGACTTTTGGTGTTTCATCTCCTAGGGTTAGGTTTTTGGATGTATAGGGTTTTTGGCATTCTTTCTTATTGTGAAAAGGCCTTCAGAGCCTCATTGTAACCTTTTTATTGCGAATGCACGTTGTCTTCGTATCTCTTCTCAGAGATAAGCCACCACCATTCTAGCAAGCTTGTTTCGTTGCATTTTACAGTTTCAGCTTATTTCGTTATTGAATAGAAAACTAGTTTTACTGTATCTCTGTTATTTTTGCATTAAGAACCTGTTAATAATCTGTATTCATTTCGTTCTGCTCATAATATCCGGATCAACAACTCAAAAGTTTTGAATGACATTATCAACAGTAAAAAACCTCATCATGACAATTATGGACTCAGATACAATCAGACAGAAAATGGATCAAGCTCCAAAACAACAGAACAAGAAACATATCCAAAAATATGTGCAGAAACAATCAAAAGGGATAGGAAGGTCTACAAAGAAAGTTACAGGGACACTCCTCCACTGAAAAAATTCAGATTTCAAAATCAATGAATGACAGAAACATATAGTCCTTGGGAAGAAGAAGGGTTCGTAATAGTACCTCCTTTCAGAAGATCTTCAACTCCTAGGTATCAAACTATATTTTCTGTTTTATGTTATGCATGTAATAATTTTGGACATAAAGTTTTGAATTGTAGAGCTAACAACATGAACATAAACAACTTTGAAATTCATACACAAAAGGGTTATCCAAGAAGGCCTAGTGAAACATAGAGAAGAAGTTACAACATGTTTGAATCTTTGAGCAATGAAGTGGAATGCTACAAATGTAACAACTTTGGACACATGTCCAAAGATTGCAGAATGGCAGTCCCTCCTAGAGAACCACAACATAACAACAACAATCATAGACAAGAACCTCAGAAAAGGACATGGATAAGAAAGCATAATCAATATAGCAATGAAGAATGCATACTCTCTCTACAAGCTAAGAAGAAGAAACGTGGTTGGTATGTTGACAATGGCTGTTCAAAACACATGACAGGTGATAGAGATAATTTTCTTACATTAAGAAAGGAAAGAGATGGATCAGTCTCCTTTGGAAATGATGATTCAACTAAAATCATTGGAAAAGGGACAATCATAATTGGGAACAAGAATACCAAGGCAAACAATTTTCTACTAGTAGAAGATATGAAACATAATCTTCTAAGTGTGCTTCAAATGTGTGACCAAGGTCATAAAGTTACTTTTGATTCACAAAAGTGAGAGATAAGAAAAGAAGTTTAAGGAAAATTGATTGGAACAGTTGCAAGAACTTCAAGCAACATATATGTATTAAGTGAAATTGGAAATGAAAAGTGTTTCCTAGGAAAGGAAGATTAAAGTTGGCTATGGCACATAAGACTGGGTCACATACATTTTGATAACCTTGTCAAAGTCAACAAAAAGGAAGCAGTTAGAGAAATGCCCTAGATCATGAAACCAACCAATACTTTATGCAAGCATTGTCAACAAGGAAAGCAAACAAAGACCAGGTTCAAATCAAAGGAATATTCAACGAAAAGACCATTGGAAATTGTGCATAGTAGTTGGACCAACTACAAAAAAGGGTTTAAAAGGTAAGAAATACTTTGTGTTATTAGTTGATGATTATACAAGAATGACTGCAGTTTTCTTTCTCAGGAATAAGTCAGAAGCTTTTGAAAACTTCAAGGTCTACAAGGAAATGGTTAAAAATGAAATGGATTGAAAAATCAAATGCTTGAGATCTGATAATGGAGGAGAGTTCACTTCAAAGTAATTTATGTACTACTGCAGCAGGCATGGAATAAAAATGCAATTCTACATTGCTAGGACACCTCAATAGAATGGAGTTGTTGAAAGAAAGAACATGATAGTATAGGAAATGGCTCGAACAATGCTAATGGATTCCAAATTGACAGATATATTTTGGACACAGGAAGTGCATATAACAGTTCACATTCAAAACAAATTAATGCTAAAAAACAACACTGACAAAAATCCATGCAAGCTATGGAAAGGAAGACCAGAAAATGTGAAGCACTTCAGAGTTTTTGGAAGAAAATGATACATCAAAAGAGAAGATGGCAGAATGAGAAAGTTTGACTCTCGTGTGGAAAAAGGAGTACTTTTTGGTTACTCAAGTACAAGAATATCAGACAAGTACTACAACCTGAGATTGAACAAAGTTGTATCAACGTAAAAATTGATGAAACAGGTAGACAAGAATTAAAGGAAGAAGAAAATGAATCAATGGAACAACTTTACGAAGAAGAAGAAGAAGAAGATGAAAAATAAGTGGAAGAGGAATATGAAGAGGATCTAACAAAAGAAGAAGAGAAATTTCAGCAAGTGCCTCTAAAGACACCTAGAAGACGAGTACAAAAGAATCATCCTTCAGATCAGATTATCGGAAATAAAGATGCAGGAGTTGAGACTAGAACAAGAATCTGTTCAATAGAGAAAACACACCTAGAACTCACATCTACGATTGAACCAACCTATTTTGAAGAGGCCAGCGAGGATGAATTTTGGAATAAGGCCATGGATGAAAAATTGAATCAAATAGAGGAAAATGACACTTGGGAATTGGTTCCAATACCAAAGGATAAGAATGTGATCGGCACAAAGTGGGTATACAAGAATAAATTAAATGAATATGGACAGGTTACAAGGAACACATATAGATTGGTATGTAAAGGATATGCACAGGTTGAAGGAATCGACTTTAAAGAGACATTTTCCCCAGTTTCCAGAATGAAAACAATCCAATTGCTTTTAGCTTATGCATGCTCCAAAAATATTAAAGTGTATCATATGGACGTAAAAACATATTTTCTGAATGGGGAACTTCAATAATAAGTCTACATTGAACAACCAGAAGGATTTCAATTGTCAAAGAACACAGATTATGTGTGTAAATTAAAGAAGGCCTTGTATGGTCTAAAACAGGCTCCTAGAGCATGGTACTCTAGACTGGATAAATATCTACAACATGTAGGGTTCATAAAAGGAAGTGAAGACAACAACCTCTACATCAAGGTAGATCAATATAGTATTTTATTAATTGAACTTTATGTTGATGATATTATTTTTGGAAGTACCGATGACAGGTTAAGCCATAAATTTGCAAAGGACATACAGAATGAATTTGAAATGTCATTACTTGGAGAAATATCCTTCTTTGTGGGTCTTCATATACATCAAAGAAACCAAGGAATTTTTATTTCTCAAACCAAGTATATCAAAGAAATGCTAAAGAGGTTTGGAATGGAATATTGAAAACCAGTTATCACTCCCATGCAAACTAGTTGCAAGTTAAGAAAATATGATGATTCAAATTCTAAAGATCAGAGGAAATATAGGTCAATGATTAGTAGCCTACTGTATGTGATAACATCGAGATCAGATGTAATGCAGGCAGTTGGACAGGTGGCACAATTTCATGCAGCACCAAGGAATCACATGTATTAGTAGTGAAGAGGATTTTCAGATATCTCAAAGGAATAGAAGAGTTTGGATTATGGTAACCAAAAGGAAAGGATATATCACTTATTTCCTACACAGATGAAGATTGGGTAGGTTGTATTGATGATCGACGAAGCACCATTGGAACAACATTCTACTTGGGTGAGTGTTTAGTATCTTGTATAAGCAAGAAACAATCATCAGTATCTTTATCTACAGCCGAGGCAGAGTATATTGTAGAAGCAACATGATGTACATAGGTTCTATGGATGAAATAAAATCTTATCGATATACAGGTTGAGTATGATGAGCCCATTCCAATTTATTGTGATAATGCAAGCACCATCAGTATCTCAAAGAACCCAGTTATGCACTCCAACACGAAGCACATTCCAATCAAGTATCACTTTCTATGGGAAGAGGTTGTATAAAATAACATCAGAGTTGAATATGTGGGCACAAAAGAACAAGTGGCAGACATCTTTACAAACTGATTCCATGAGAAGCATTTGAGTATCTTTGCCAGAGACTCAGATTTATTTCTACTCCAAAATGAATGATTTTGAATGCTTATCTTATATGTCTTATATGTACATGAGGAAGCACCATAAAGAGGACAGTTCGGGTTGGGAGATCAAATAGTTCAATTAGGGGGAGCATCCCTGGATGGAAATATACCTTTTCCGTTGATGACAAAGGGGGAGATATTTATCAGATGCACAGGATAGAGGCATGGTTCCAGGGGGAGTGTTGTTCATAGAGATGTAGAGGACGGAAGCATGGCTCTAGGGGGAGCATTGGTCACAGAGATGCAGACGACAGAGGCATGGTTCCAGGGGGAGCATGAGTAACATGAATTCAGTATTGCATTAGAGTGTTTCCATCAATGCCAAAGGGGGAGATTGTTGATTATTTGGGTTGGTTTTCATTGATGTCAACCCTTAAAGAAATTCTGTAGCACATTGTTTGGGTAATGGAACCAAGTTTTTTTTATGGAAAATGGTATAAATTTTGATATATTTGCAGGTACGACTATTCTATATGGATACTACATGTCATTCCATTTTCGGTGGTATGTGGAACGTCACATAAATCCTCACGGTTAGAGAGTTATTTCCATGTGAAGTTGGAGAACCCTCACGAGTCATATAGAATCCCCCAAAAGTCAAAGTGTTTGCAAAATAAATTATTTGAATAGTAAAGTTAATGTAGAATTCCCTAAAATAAGGAAATTGGGATGCTACATGAAAGTATAAATAATAGGCAAGGCTCTCTCATTTAATCACACCTAAACACATTGAATATCTTTTTTTGTGTAAGGCTTATTGCAAGTACTCATTGATACATCTGAATTTGCGAAAGTCTGAGGTAGTGCGAAGGGTTGACGGTGAAAGTTTCAGAATTACAAAGAATACTAAAAAAGCCTAATTTCTGAGGTGTATGCGGGCTGATAGTGTATTATGGTGCATACATACGTCGGATGACAGTGTATTAGGGTGTGTACGTACCTAGGCTGTCAGTGTATTAGGGTGCATACATGTTGGTAAAGCCATGAAAACTTGAAAAGATGACGATGCAAAGGTTCTAGATTCTGAGATCAAGCTCCCAAGAAGGTATACAGTGCTCAGATACATCAGATCTATCCATTGGTTCAAAAGGTATGTCTTATTTCTATGAATAGCTAGATTTTGATGTATGCATGAGAAATGGTTATGGAGATTTGAGAATTATCCTTAGAGAGACTAGTGGTTGCATGGGATCTCCTGTATAAGTCAAATCTACAGAAATACAATACTAGTATATTTATCATTGATACTTCTTGTTGAGGAACATCTTGTATTTCTTGGCATATGGATAAGGGTTTTTGTGGTACATAGTTGAGAGCTTGTATTGTTTGATGTATTGAGAGGCTTAATATTAGAAAGGGTTTGAAGTCTAGATCATGTGAGGGTTATTATACTTGTTCATGATTACACACACTTATTACACATGACTAGAGAGAGATATAAAGGTTTTGGGTAAAGGTTATGTATGAGGATGCATGCACAGTGTACAAATACAATCTAGATACAGTGATAGGTTACATATCTATGTGAAAAAAATTGCACAAGGTCAGAAGTTTTCAGAAGAAAGAAAACCCTAGTTTTTCATAAGACATGCGTAGGTTGCATAATAGTTTGGTCGCTTGCATATGTGGGATGCATAACAGATAGGGTGTGTACATATGCATGTTGTAGCACTACATGTCACATACATGTTGTATTTTGTTGATACATGGTCAGTTTAGGTACAGATTGATTATAGGGAAGTTGTACAGGTTGGTTGCAGGTCAGTGGTACAGGTTGATACAATTGTACAGTGGTATATCTCACAGTGATAGTGTGATAGTGGTTCCATCATTCTACTTATACTTCAGGGTGGTTGTATGGGGAAAGTATAGATGGTTGTAGCCACCTTCTAGTTGCAGCTGGAGAACATAGGGGGTTATAGCCTCCTTCTGGTTGTGGCCAGAGAATTGGAGAGTTGGAGCTTCCCTCAGGTTGTAGCCTGAGAAAATAGGGGGTTGGAGCCTCCTTCCAGTTGTAGCTGGACAATGAAGGAAGTTGGTTCTTCCAATGAATGTAATTCTTCAAGACATATAAGAAAAATAATTCTGTGGTTTTCTCTCTCTTTGGGTTTCCACGTAAAAACATTGGTGTACTGTGTATGTGTATGATTGTTAATTTGTTCATTTTTTATTTTCTCTGCAAATTTTGGATGATAATTCTACATTGATATAACACTTGCATTATATGGTTAAAAAGGATTAGATTTATCTATTACTGATTCACCCCCCCTCCCAATAATCCAACAAGATGCTTATTTGATTTGCGCTCATGACTACCTTGCAAAAATGATTCTACAGTTTCAGAATAAACCCAGAAATTTGAGTTGGTTTCCATGTGCAATGGATGAATAATGAGTGTGTTGGAAATTTGATTTGAAAAAGAAAAAGAGGGGTGAAATGTTTGTTTTGATAATCATCTTGGTTCATTCTCTCTACAAATATATTTTGGCATATAGTTATGGTGTATTTCACTTATGGTATACTTGTTATATATTGTGGACAATTGATCTTTTTTATGGAATGGCAACCCTCTATTAGTAAGAAATGTGGGACATATTTTGGTGCTAAGTGTTGAATGGGCATATAATACTTATTAGATCTATATGGGGGGGTGGGGGGGAGATTAGATTTTGAATTGGAAATGATATGTTTGGTGGCACACATGGTTAACTATGTATTTTATTGAAAAATGTTTGGAAGTTTGGGTGCGCTCATACTTGTCTGTGGTTGATGGAAATTAATGAAAAAAGAGGGGAAATGATGTGAATTTACTGCACATCATTCTTACCCTACCTCGAAGTTTCCACCTTCACTATATCTCACTTGTTTTGGTTGCTTCGGTTAATATTACCTCCATTTTGCTCGACCTTTGGGATAATAGTGGTGCTCTTAGATTTCTGGAATTTTCCTCACATATATGTTGGCTCTTATCCATCCATTCATGAGTTGTAACTCTGCTCCGAATAAAATCATTGTGTTGGGTTTTAGAGTTTGCATGCAGAGTGTGTTTTCTTTCTGAATATTACAGTGGGTGTATGCGGGTTTTCTAGTTGTGAAAATTACATTGGGTTTCTTCCTATTGGCATTTAAACGTTGCAATCTTGGAAAATTGTTTATCATTCCATTATGTTTCAAGTATGTGGTTGTGTTGCACCCAAAATGAATGTTGGTTATTATGGTATGATTTTTGGAAAATGATTATGGCGAATACATTCAGTTTCAATAATTTCTTGTGATTAAATTTTGAAGGGTTTTCTCTGTGAAATAAAAAGAACAGTTGGGTTTTTGTGATTATTGTGTAATGCAATGCCCTCTACCCATCCCTGGAAGATTTTCGACCCTTCGTATTATCATTCCACTGTTTGAAAATATATTAGAAACCTGTGTATTTGCCTTGCGACCACCTTGGGAGGATTGTGGAAAGTTTCATTTTGGAAAGAAATGATTTTGTTTTTCTTCGCAAGCCCCTTATAAATATTTCTCCCTTATGTCTACCCAGACCCCGCTTTTCTATCCGACATATGGATTTTCATTAAAATCGAACTCAGGTTTTGATACTTGTTATGATGTTGACCCAACATTGGAAAATATTGGTTATGTATGTGAATTTGTGTCTCGTTTGTTATTTATCTATGAGAATAATGTCGATGTTGAAGTTATATGGTTTCTTAAAAAAAACAATGATAAGAACCATCTTTGCAATGAGGTTTTGAACCCAATCAGTTTATGCAACAATTATTGGGTTTGTGATATAAGTTTTATATGATGAAGGTTCGATGGCTTTATGGTTGTTTTCTCAGCCTCCCATGATGGCTTGAGGTAATCTGGTTATAATTGTTTTCAATTGAATTTGTAAATAGTTTTCTATAAAACGTTCTGCTAAACTTAAATGGATATCTATGGAAAAAGATAAAAGGGAAATGAAAATTGTAAAGTTTGACAGTCTTGAAATTTTGCTGGGTTTTATATTGAGCACTATAAAAATACTCATGTCTTGGATTTAAATTGTTAACAAAGAAAGGTTTTTCGAAAATTATGGCAATGTTGATTTTAAAGTCAATAAATGTTATTTCATGTAATAGAACAATAATCATCTCATTCCCATTCATTTTCTCACTTTCCGCTCATTATATGCTCACCGCCTTCCCAAATACATTTAATTTATTCCCTATTCTACTATTATGAATTTCGTTTAAAAAAAACAAAGAGAAAGGATTAAAAGGAAATGAAAGGGACTAGATGATGACTTGTGTTGGAAGTTTGGATGTAGAGACATTGTTTTTGTAAGGAAGTTACCTCTGCATTTTCTTGAACATTATTCGTTGGTTGGTTCCGGTCCATGCTACCATTTTTCACTCATTACAAATCCCCCTATCTTCCCAATAGCCCTATCAATCCATGTTCAAATGGAAATTGATTATTGAATTTAAAAGTATGATGGATGGATGGATTGGATGTGCTTTTGTTGTGAATGATAGAGCCAACCTTTTGATTTTATTTAGATAGAGTATTTATGCATGGATTGTTAAGAGTTTGTCGTAACATGATTGGAATATTTATTCAGGATGAGTTTCTTTGGCAGAGGTGAAAATAGAGGCAGAGGAAATAATTGGCAAAGAGACCATAGAAGGCCAAGATTCTCGATACATTTTGTTGTTGATCCACAACAACTAAATCAACGTTTCCAAGATGGGTTTTTTAATGTAGTTGGCCAAGGAATTTTTTAACATATACTTGAAAGGCCTCTTTTCCAGCCACATCAAAATATCTCTGGTATCCATGTCCCTCCTAATGTGTCTATGCAGCCAGAACCACTAGCCAATGATGGTTGGAAACAAATTGTTCATCAACTTGTGGCTCATCACCATCGTTGGCCTACAATATCGTTTCCATTACCCTCTCCTCCACCGCCAATCAACCCAAATTAGCAAGATGATTGTGTTGTCTCACTAGTAAAGTCCTCTCATGCAAGCAAAAGATTCAAATCTACCATCCCTGAGCCAAAATTAGATAAAGGTAAAGAAGTGGCTAATCCCTCCAAGGCTTCTAAAGAATCCTTTGAATCAGTTCCTCTCATCTCCACCTAAAATATGATTGTTCCCATGTCATCAGTGCAATCCACCCACAAGATTCCAATCAGTTGAAGGTTGTTGCACAGGATAAATAAAAAAAGGGTTGAAGAGAAAGTAGCGGTGAAAAGAGGCAAAACACCTCTCACAACAAATACGGATTTTAATCCTATTAATGCTATTTAGTCTTTTTATTTGATATGATAGTATTTTGGACATAAAATACATATTTAGACAGAGTTTTGGACAACATGGATATAATGTTATTTTTGGATATCGTCATGTTCTATTTTTCTGACATTAAAATATTTGACTATTAATATGAGGATGGGAGTTACAAGGTGGATGTGTGAATTAAATATTTGGGGTATTAGCTTCATGTTTTGATGATTATTAAAGAAATGAAAATTGGAGTGACAAGGGGTCCCACCTATTTAGTTATTATTTAAATAGACCCTTATTTGTATATTATTATTTATTTGTCTCAACTAATTATTTAAGCTAATTAAACTTAACAAAAGAAAGGTAGTTGAACTATCATAACTTATTGAGAAAGAATAAAATCTCAATCAAAAGAAGAGAAAAGGGACATAGAACATAAGGGGAACTTCTGATATAATGTCTACTCTATACTTATGAGATAATTCTTTTCTTCATTCATTCTGAGTTTACTAGAAAGCTAAACCATCTTGATGCCAACGGGGTCTTATTGAAGGTAGCACGATTCAAAACTGAATCATATATTTCAGTAGCTTGTTTCTAAAGGTGTATGATTTATCTTTGGTAGTCTATGTGTTCTTGTTTATGGATTAGATTTCATGACTAATAAATAATATTTTGTAGAGTCAAGTGACAACATTTTTATTGAAAGATGATCCAAATATTTAGCTTCAGTTTTCTTTTGTTTTCAGAGTCTTTTGGTATGGTGCCCATCAAAGACTTCTAAATTTGACTTTGGTCCCACCCTTGCAGGGGTTTTAAAGAGAGTTTTTCTTTGTATCTCATAAAGAAGTTAATATAAAAATCAGATTTCTGATTTCAGTCTCACATGTCTATCTTAATGATATTTTTCATATTTTACTTTTATTCTTGTTTCTTATCCATGTACACACTTATATATATCTTTGTTTTTTATCTTTTTTTATAGTTACATATAACATATAAAATCTGTTCGACAACATAGGTATTCCAACAGAGGACGAACACCTTCAGTAACCACTCACACAACCAATTCAAATATCAACACACCAATGTTTTGACGTGGTAAAACTCCTATGGGGAAACATCTATGGCCCCAGCCAACGCGGCCATTTGGAGCCATTTATTTGTAATACCCCTAAGCCGAACCCAAAATGAAAATGTAAATGAAAATGTACTTAAGCTGGTGAGTTGTTTGATATCATTTTTGTATGCACCTTCCATGGTATAGTGTGCACATGTATTGCGCACTAAAATGATGAAATGTGCACATTCCAGGATACTGCGCACAACAAACGTAAGTGCGCGTGATTTTGAGGCCAGAGAGCCTTTGTGTATATGTTGTGTTTTATAGTATAGTGAGCCATTTATTATAAGCTAGGAGGCTTATGTATTAAATTAGGCCAGAGATCATAGATGCCAAAGGCCAGTGAGCTTATTTTTGTATATGTCTTATTATTAATATGATACATCATTTCGCGTAGACCAACCACGATAAAAGAGTATGGGGGACTAAAATCCACTAGTTAGGGAAAGGTTCCTTAAAGTATAAAGTATGGATAATTATTTTATCTTGAGTCCTAAAGATGGGGACAAGTGGGCCAAAGTATCTCTCAACATGAAAAGTGTCAAGTTGGTAACATGCATACATATATTTTGGAATTAGTTCATTTTCCCATTCATTCCATCATTATTCAAGCACTCATTTAATTTTACTATATACCTTTATGTTACTATCATTGTACCTATACCCATACCCATACTCATACCCATACCTGTTTATCTTAGGAGTTGGATTGGAAAATCAGGTTGTCAGGTTCGTGGGATATTGAAGAGGTGGGTTGTCAGGCCCATGAGAAAATCTTTCTAGGTGAGAGAATTGTTGGGAATTAATTCCCAAAGGTGCTAAACTGCAACTATAGGGCTCTGAGACTTCCTGTCTGACCTGTTGGTGAAGCCTGGAAAGGAAGTGGGGTAGCCGAAGGACTGTTGAGCAAAGAAGGGGCACACTTCCTGGGGTGGGACAAGCATGTGGGGAATGAGGGACTATAGGAAGTTAGTTTGAGTTGGTACCTATGACAGATTCGTTCATGTTGTTTGAGACACATTATCTTGGTTATAAATTCCTTTACCCGGGTGTATTTTAGTGCCAACTCAGGGGTGACCCACTATTGAGAGTGATGAGTAGCGTGGTCTAAGGCTTAGAGGTTTATGGAAGGTCTGCAAGAAGTTGGTGATATTTTTACCAAGACAAGTGTCAATTGTGTGTTAAATTACATGCTACATTATTATTTATGTGTTTAATTTTATGGGTTTTTCCTGTGTGTGGTTTATACCTATCTTTATATTCATGGGTATTTCTTGTCTATGTTGCATGTATATGTTACTATTATTTATGTATGAATATGTGCATTTACAAAATGTATTTTTCTATTTTAAGTTATATATATAAAGTTACGCAAGATTTTCTATGTGTATATGTCTTAATTTGCATACAGTTCGAAAATTTTATGTGGCATAGCCCAGTTGGATGATGGGCATGTTACAATATGGTATCAGAGCTCCAGTCTTCAACATTGAGGCTGGATGGGCTGAGCAAGTGGAATTGAAATGAAATTTCACAGAGAATTATTTCAAAGTGGCCATATTTCAAGTTATAGAGCATCCATGGTAAAAATTAGAAGCAATTGTGTGGAATTGGGCAAAATCCCCAATTTTTGTTTTTAAATTCATGGGAAAATTGAGAAATTTGGCCAAGTAGTGAGATATTCTTAATTTAATATATGCTCCGACAAATTTATACCTATAATTGGTCGAACTTGAAGTTAGAGAGAAGCCATGACATATGGAGCGAGATTAGTTGATTAAAACTCTCAATTCGTGAATCGAGTTTGGAAAAAACAATAAAAATTGTTCCATAAATTTCAACCAACAACGATTTGTTGTTGTAGAGGTTGAATTTGTGTTATCAGGGTGAAGTTGAAAAAACTTCATAGTTGCAGAATGTCTACGGTGAAATTGGGAAAACGTTAGGCAAAAGCCCCATTTTCTGGAGTGGAATTCACGAGGAATTGATGCGCATAAAAATGAATGTGCACAAGTGTTCACACTAAAAATGCATGATGCGCAGTGAAAATCTTGTGATGTGTGGAAAATAAGGGTGCATGGATATGCATGCTAAAAATTGGCATTGTGCGGTGTAGAGTGTCAATGCGTGAAAAATATTGGCGCACGGGTGTGCGCACTTAAATTTGGCGTTGTGCGAAGTAGATTGGTAATGTACTGAAAATATTGGAGCGCGGGTGTGCGCACTTAAATTTGGCGTTGCATGGTGCAAACTGGTAATGCACGGAAAATATTGGGGCATAGGTCTATGCACTTAAATTAGGTGCTACGTGGTGCAAAGTGATAATGCGCAGAAAATATTGGTGTGCAGGTGTGTGCACCTAAATTTGGCGTTGCGCGGTGCAGAATGGTAATGCACAAAAAATATTGGTGTGTGGGTATGCACACTAAATTTAGCATTATGCGGTGTGGATTGAGTGACACATGCGTAATACTTGCTCACGTAGTTTGTGCATGCATAAAAATGGCATGCGTGGTGTGCGCAGTATTGACAGAGTGTAGAGGAATTTTGTTGGTGCACGTGCAATGTGGGTATATGTTGTCACATGACAATTTAATTAATGGTGTGCGTGGAGTACTGGTGCACGGTGGGGGCATAGTAAAATTTGACATGGTGCAATGCGTAGAGTAAAATATGTACGAAATATTAGTGTGTGACACAAAAATTACGCACAACAGGTATTAGTGCATGAACCAAAATTGTGCGTGGTGGATATTGGTGCATGATACAAAAGTAGTGCACACCAGTTATTAGCATGACAGAGAAGTGATCCACATTGGTTATATGTGCGTGGAGCATTCACTACCTTATGTTTTTGTTGCACATGCTAAATATGGGTGTACATATTGAAATTTGTGCACGCGAAGTCGTTTAGATGGTGTACAACAACAAAAAACCAGTGAATTTCTGTGACATTTTGTATTGTTTGAAGGTCATCTTTTTGCAACACATTTTTTAGGCCCTAAACAATGTTTTTAGCTACTCAAAAACCCCAAGAACAAAAGATAAACTTTGTCTCTGCATCTCAAATAAAATATCCCAAAGAGAGCTTTCTAATGGTGTAAATTGTTCATCAAACGAAGCTTTTATAAGGAAGTTACAAGACAAATAGTGGAGGGTAAATTTTAAGACCCAACTAACTTCGAAGGGCCATAACTTTATTCTCTCGAATAAGTTTGAGGCACATGAGTAGTCTATGTAAATATATTGAACCATATAAAATATTCCTAGAGCTTAATTAAATTTTTGGGCATGTTAAAAATGTTTAAGATGGAAAATAAGGTACCTGTAGCATTCCAGACCAAAAACACTAATTGGCTTATAACTTCCGCAGGCTGTAACTAGTAGCCCAGAAACCAGAAAGAGGTGAATCTTGGACAGACTATCAAAAATATGTATATGACGAAAATCAACTGAGATCCTACTAAAAATCCAATGGAGTAGGTGCAAAAATTCATAATTACAACGCAGAATTGCACTAAATTGAAGAGTGAACAGAAAAATTAATGGAAAAATTTCAAATAACCATAAGTTTCTGCTTAAGAGTCAGAATTGAGCATGCAAGGAGGCGTTTGAAAGGTATTGGAAAATGGAATATAATTATTCACCTAGAAAATTGATCTGGGTAGTCAATTTTCAGGAAACGAGAAGAAATAATTCTGATACATTATTGAACCATAATGGTTCATATTTTTCATGAAATTGATGAATCAGTTAAGCTAGCAAAGTTTTGTTGGTTGCACATTTTGCAAAGTTAACAAGAACTATATTAGAACAGGATCAAAATAGAGTGCAGAGGTATGGAAGATACATCGGGGGATTACAATTATGAATATGAGATCATAGGGATGGATATCCATATGGGCATTGAAGGAACAAACTCAAATGGACATGGAGAAGGAAAGGTTGAAAACAGAAATATGGTAGAGACCATTAAAAATTTGTATAAAGATGTCCAAAGACATAAAGATGATAATGAAAGGCTTATGATATCCAAGGAGTAGCAGGAGGACTTCAACATGAAGTTAATGGAGATCTTGAACATAATATAAAAGAAATTGGATAAGGAGAGTCGCTCAATAAAATCATGAAGTCACATGTCTCCTGATGAGAAAATAAGAACAAGAAGTGTTAGGATACATCACCATAACTCCCCTAGGAATTCCAATAAGAGAGCACACAACAATTCAATTCCATCCCCTGTCAGGAATCATAAGAGGTCTGGGGTGGATGAGCTACGAGGAGAAATGAACAAAATCAAACCTCCTACATTTGATGGTGAGCACAAGAAGGATGAAGATGCAGAGACATGGTTGTTGGGAATGAGAAAGTATTTTCAATTGCATAACTATTCTACTCATGCAGAACGAATAATTTCCATCTATCAACTCAAGGGAAAGACATCCATGTGGTGGGATCATCTTGTGTAGGTACAGAACATTAAAGACAAAAGTGTTACTTGGAAGGAATTCAAGAAGTATTTTGAAAATAAATACTTGACTAAGAGATACTTTGAAAAGAAAATGAAAGATTTATTTGAACTCAAGCTTGGGAGTATGACCATAGATGATTATGAAAGAAGGTTTTTAGAACTATTGAAGTATGTCTCTTTCATCAAGGATGAGACAGTTAAGATTCAGAGGTATTTGAGCGGATTTCCATCATTCATCAGTGAAAAAATACAATATTATGATCCCAAAACATTGGAGTACCATAAGGTAAGCTAAATACCTATATGATCAGCAAAAATCAAGGCCAAATTTGCAAAAATCTTGGGAAGACAAAAAGAAATTCAAGATGGATCAGAGGAAGAAGGGAACTAAGCCACCATTCTTCATAAATAATCCTCAAGGACATCCAACTTCCAAAGAACCCAGAACGATGGTGATAGGGGGTCAAAGGCCAAGGAGACCACCTATTCAATGTTGGGGTTGTAAAGAAGATCATATGTTTAGATATTTCCCTCACATAGGTGAAACATTGAGGACTGTTCACAATGTACAACAAGTTGAAACAGTGGAGGACATGGGAAGAAATGTACCAAGGATCTATGTAGACCTGGACCACAAGCAAGAAAAGTATCATTCACATATGATTGAAGTGGAAGGTATGATCAACAACCAAACCATTGTTATTTTAGTTGATTCAGGAGATAATAGTAGTAATATAGATCATAAGATGATGGAAAGTTTTCATTTTCCAAGAAACAAGAATGGAAAATATTGGTTGGTGCAACTAGCTACCAAATCCAAAAGAAAATTTAATGAGATGGTTAAGTCATGTCCTATGGACATGAATGGACTGAACACCAGGGTAGATTTGAACATCTTGCCTTTAGGTTCCTATGGCTATATAATTGGGATGGATTGGTTGGGAAAACATCATGCTATCTTAGACTATAATAAAAAGGAATTTAATTTCTTCGATGAGGAAGGGAACCTAAGGATAGTGCAAGGAATTCCCAGGGCAGTAACCATGAGAGAAATTTCATCATTGCAACTGAAGAAATGTTACAGAAAAGGGTGTCAAATATTTGCAGCACATATGGAAGAGACACCTAAAGATAAGGTGTCAAATATTGAACATTATGAAATCCTAAAAGAGTTTGAAGATGTGTTTAAGGAAATACCAAGATTACCCCTTAAAAGAGACATTGATTTCTCCATAAATTTGATGCATGGAGCAGCTCCAGTATCCAAGACTCTCTATAGGATGAGTACACCAGAATTGAAGGAGTTGCAAATGAAAATTGAATAGCTCTTGAAGAAGGGGTATATACGCCCAAGTGTGTCACCTTGGGGTGCCCTAGATTTATTTGTGAAGAAGAAGGATGGAACATTGAGACTATGCATTGACTTTATGCAATTGAACAAGGTAACTATGAAGAATAAGTATCATTTTCCAAGGATTGATGACCTCTTTGATCAGTTGAAAGATGCAAAAATATTCTCCAAGATTGATCTCAGGTTAGGTTATCATCAAGTAAGAATTAAATAAGAAGACATCATCAATACTTCTTTCAGAACAAGGTATGGTCATTATGAGTTCATAGTGGTGCCCTTTGTATTATCAAATGCACCAGTTGTCTTCATGTGTTTAATGAATGGTATTTTCAAAGAATACTTAGATAAGTGTGTAATTGTATTTTTAGATGACATTCTTATATATTCTGATTTGGAGGAAGAGAATGAACAACACTTGAGGCTGGTATTACAAGTATTAAGGGAGCATTAGTTGTATGCCAAATTGAGCAAGTGCTCATTTTATCAGAAGCAAATTAATTATTTGGGACATATCATTTCAAAGGAAGGGATAACAGTGGATCCTGATAAGATAGAAGCCATTAGAGGATGGTTATCTCCAAAGAATGTGACAGAGGTTAGATCATTCATGGGACTTGCAGGATACTATAGGAGATTTATTGAAGGATTCTCAAAGATTGCACACCCAATCACTTCCTTTCCACAGAAGAGTGTGAAGTTGCAATGGACATTGGATTGTGAAAAGAGTTCCCAACACTTGAAGAAATTATTAACAAGTGCTCCAATAATAAGGATTGTAGATCCAAATGAAGACTTCATTGTATGCACCGATGCATGTAAAGAAGGACTTGGTGGAGTCCTCAATAAAAATGGGTTTGTTGTATGTTATGAATCAAGGAAGTTGAAGGAGCATGAAAGGAACAATGTCGCTCATGATTTGGAGTTGGAAACCATAGTGCATTCCTTGAGGAAGTGGAGGAACTACCTGATTGGGAAAAGTTTTGAGCCGAGGAAAGACCATAATGGTATGAAATATTTATTTGACCAACAAACTCTAAATGCCAGGAAAAACAGATGGTTAGAATTTCTCAGTGAATATAACTTCGATATAAAGCATATCAAAGGGAAAGAGAACAAAATGGTTGATGCACTCAACAAAAGAATGCATGCGTTGCATGCTACAACCATTAGCATGTACCAATCAGATTTGAAAGACAAAATTTTGGGGGCTGCAAAATCGTATTTGCAATACAAGGAGTTAGTAGCAAAATTATAGCAAGGTATTTTGCAGCAGAAAATTGAAGACTCTAAGCTAGAAAATGATGAAATGATCATGTACATGGGCATAATTTATGTACCAAATTCCCAGGAATTGAAAAATATGATATTGAGAGAAATGCATAATGTACCTTATGCTGGGCACCCAGGTTATCATAAAACTATTACAGTTGTCAAGAGACAATAGCATTGGCCAGGAATGAAGAAAGACGTTGTTGATTTTATTACCAAATGTTTGGAGTGTCAAAAGGTAATGGTTGAGCATAGACACCCAGCTGGTTAGCCATAGCCATTACCCATTCTTGAGTGGAAATGGGAAGTTGTAACCATTAATTTCATCACCAAACTACCCAGAACAAACAAGCATCATGATTTTATTGTGGTAGTGGTGGATAATCTTATTAAGGATGCCCATTTTATTCCCATAAATCTCACTCAGAAGGAAGCCAACATTGATTATGTTTATATGAGAGAAATTGCTCGATTACATGGTATACCCAAGACAATTGTGTCTGACAAAAATCCAAAATTTACATCAAATTATTCAAGGGATTTGGAACAAATTTGAATTTTAGCACAACTTATCATCCAGAATCAAATTGAAAAACAAAGAGGGTGAATCAAGTGATTGAGGATATGTTGAGGATGTATGTGATGGATAAACCATAAAAATGGGAAGACTACCTACACTTAGTAGATTTGTCTTATAACAATGGGTACCAAGCATCTCTAAAGATGAGGCCATTTGAGGCACTTTATGGAAGAAGGTGCAACACACCGGTAAGTTGGGATAACCCAATAGATAGAGCAGTGGTTGGGCCAGATTTACTCAGGGAAATGGAAGAGAAAATGTTGAAAATAAAATAGAATTTAAAGGCTGCCCAAGACAGGAAGAAAATCTATGTTGATAAGGGAATAACTCACAGGGAATTTAAAGTGGGGGACCATGTATTCTTGAAAGTGAAGGCCAACAAAAGTTCCCTGAAGTTAGAAAAATTTTCAAAGTTGGCAGCTCGCTATTGTGGGCCATTTGAAATCCTAGAGAGGATTGGGCATGTAGAATACATGCTTGCCTTGCCTACATCAATGACCATTCATAATGTATTTAATGTATCATTGTTTAAGATATATATACATGATGCTAATCATATTATTGATTGGAATGTGATTCAGGTGGACCAAGAAGGTGCTTTCCAAGTACATATGGTATGCATTCTGGATAGGAAAATCAAACAACTCTGGAATCGAGCCATAGAGATTCTAAAGGTCCAATGGACATGGTATGGTCCTAAGGAAGCAACTTGGGAGAATGAATATGCTATGCAGGCAGAATACCCGCATCTTTTTGAGAATTTTTGAAATTTTGGTTGTATATGTGTACATAATGCACTGAGGATAGTGCATCAATAAGGGGAGGGGATTGTAATAACCCTAGGCTGAAACCCAACTCTAAATGAAAATGAAAATGTACTTAATCTAGTGAGTTGTTTGATATCATTTTTGTATGCACCTTCCATGGTATAGTGCACACTAAAATGATGAAGTGTGCACATTCTATGATACTGCGCGCAAAAAACTTAAGTGAACGCGATTTTGAGGCCAGAGAGCCTTTGTTTCTATGTTGTTTTTTATAGGTTGGTGAGCCAGTTATTATAAGTTATGAGGATTATGTGTTGAATTAGGTCAGAGAGCCTAGATTTTAAAGGCGAGTGAGCCTATTTTTGTATATGTCTTATTATTAATATAATACATCGTTGCGTGTAGACCGACCACGATAAAAGAGTATGGGGGACTAAACTCCACTAGTTAGGGAAACGGGGGGATAAAAGTTAAGGAAAAGGGCTAAGCTAGGGAGCTTAAGCCAAAAATGAATATTATATTAATATTCCTTAATGTATAAAGTATGGATAATTATTTATCCTAAGTCCTAACGATGGGGAAAATTGGGCCAAAGTAGCTCTCAACATGACAAGTGTCAAGTTGGGAACATGCATACATATAATTTGGAATTAGTTCATTTTCCCATTCATTCCATCATAATTCAGGCACTTATTCAATTTTCCTTTGTACCTTTATGTTACTATCATTATACCTATACCCATACCCATACTCGTACCAGTACCAGTACTTGTACCTAGTTAGCTTAGGAGTTGTACTGAAGAAGCGGGTTGTCAGGCTCATGGGAGATTGAAGAGATGGGTTGTCAGGCCCATGAGAAAATCTCTCTAGGTGAGAGAATTGTTGGGAATTAATTACCAAAGGTGATAAAATGCAGCTACAAGGCTCTAAGACTTCGTATCCCGCCTGTTGTTCAAGCTTGGAAAGGAAGTGGGGTAATCGAAGGACTGTTGAGCAGAGAAGGGGCACACTTCCTGTGGTGGGACAGGCATGTGGGGAATGAGGGATGGTAGGCTGTTAGTTTGAGTTGGTACCTGTGACATAGTCTTTCCTGTTGTCTGAGATACATTATCCTGATTAGGAATCCCTTTTCCCGGGTGGAGTTTAGTCCCATATTGGGGGTGAACCACTATTGAGAGTGATAAATAGCGTGGTCTAAGGTTGGGAGGTTCATGGAATATATGCATACAGTTGGTGATATTTTTACCAAGATAAGTGTCAATTGTGTGTTAAATTACATGTTGCATTATTATTTATGTGTTTAATTTTATGGGGTTTTCCTCTATGTGGTTTAATTTTAAGTTTTATATATAAAGTTCCGCAATATTTTATGTGTGTATATGTGTTAATTTGCATACAGTTCAAAAACTTTATGTGGCATATCCCAATTGGATCTTGGGAATGTTACTTTATTAATGAAAAAGAAAAATACTACAAATATATTTTACAAGAGATTTCCTCACAATCGATCATCGGAAAATGACCCTCCATGGTCTTTAAATTGAGATCATGGACCAATCAGGTGTTAAGCCATAGATCAATGGTTGTTAAGATCAAGGAGAATATGAACCGTCGTATCACTCTATGTTGGGAACATATCGTGACCGTTAGATTTACTAACTAAAAATGCATACTAATACATACTAAAGAAACACACTTTTACCTAACGACGCATTAGACCAAGTAGATCTTAACTAACTCCTAAGTGCCTAAATATCCTAACATTCCCCGTTAAGAACAACTTGGGATAGGATTGAAGGATTTACAATTGTGACACAATAGGAGAAGGAAGGAGGAATTAGAGCCTATCCCCCCTTAATGACAACTTCATGAACTCCTAACATAGATCAAAGTTTGGAAAACTTCTCTTCTGTAAGGGACTTTGTGAAAATGTTTGAAACTTGATCTTCTATAGGGAAAAAGAGCACTTCAATAACTTGATCATGAATGAACTTTATGATGAAGTGCATGTGTATCTCGATGTGCTTGTTGCACTGATATTGAACTGGGTCTTTGGAGAGCTTGATGGCACTTTGATTTTCGCACCAAAGGTTGGTCGGATGCTACTGATCGAATCCAAACTCTAAAAGGATTTGTCGAAGCCACAAGGCTTCCTGACTTGCATTTATGTTGCTCAGTACTTTGCTTCTGCTAAAGAAAGTGCAATAGCTTGTTGTTTCTTACAGGCCCAAGTGACAATTAATGAACTAAGGATGAAAACATAACCTGCAGTAGACTTCCGATCATCAGGGTCGCTAGTCCAATATGAATCAGTGAAACCAACCAATAAAGCAATCCCCCTTGAACTGTAATGTATCTCAAAATGAACTGTACCATGGACATAGTGAAGTATCCTTTTAGCTACCTTCTAATGGATTTCATGGGGTGTTTTCATATACCAGGCAACAAGACCAACAACAAAGGAAAGATCAGGATGGGTATGAGTCAACTATAAGAGGCTACCAACTAACTGACGATACAAGGTGGAATCAACTTCGGGAGAAGTATAGGTGGTAATAATATTGACTCTAGACTTGAAGGGAGAAGGGGCTGGTTTACAATCATCCATATGAAAGCGAAGAAGAAGGTCACAAGCATACTTAGACTAGGAAAGAAAAATTCCTTCATTGGTTTGCAAAACTTGGAGGCCAAGGAAATAGTGCAAAAAACCTAAGTCTGTCATTTAAAAATTCTTCTTAAGGATAGTTTTTACATGGTTTAAAAGTTTTGAGTCACTACCAGTAAGGATAAGGTCATCAACATAAAGGACAAGGATTATGAGATGGCTTCCTACTTTCTTGGTATAGAAATTAGGATCATAATTGCATCTAGAGAATCATGTGTCAATAAGAAAGTTGTCCATTTTGGCATACCAAGATTCAAGAGCTTTCTTAAGACCATAAAGAGATTTCTTAAGGGGACAAACAAGGCTAGAGTCATTCTATACATAGACAAGAGGTTGTTCCATGTATATTTCTTCTTGCAAATCTTCATGTAAGAAGGAAGATTTAACATCCATTTTATGGACCTCCCATTTATGTGAGGCAGCAAGGGCAAGAACAAGGTAGATGGAATTAATTTTGGCTACAGGGGAAAAGGTTTCATTATAGTCAATTCATTCAACTTGGGAAAAGTATTTGGAAACTAACCAAGCCTTGTGTCTTTAAACACTTCCATCTAATGCATACTTAGTTATGTAAACCCATTTACATCTAACATTTTTTCTTCCTTGTGGAAGAGGTACAAGATCCCAAGTATCATTTTCCATTAAATAATGATACACTTCATTCATTATTTTATCCCAATCTAGATGACCTGAATCTTCTACAAATGTCTCTGGATCATGAGTCTCTGAAACTTGAATAAAAAGAGAAGAGGCTCTCTAGAACTATGAACGTGTTTGACGCTGATCTGAAGGATCACCGACAAGGCCACTAGTTGCTTCTTGTGTTGAATGGACACATCTAGGAAGAGGTGGAACTGGTGATTGTTCAAGTTCAAAGGACTCATCTGGAGGAAGGTGAGCATGTGGAGGTGGATTTTCATCCTCACTTTCATCATCTGGAGAAGAAACCAGAATAGGAACAAGAGAAGGCACAAATGTCGAAGATGGATCGTTGGCCTAAGAAGGCACAATCGTTGAATTAGGCTTGCAAGCTAAGAGATTTTCATCAAATTTAACATCTCTTCTAATAATAATTTCATTACAATGTAGTTGAATAAGTCTATAACCTTTGACATCTTCAGAATAACCAACAAATATACACTTCTCAATTTTAGGCTGCAATGCGCTCATTTTCTCATCAGGAATGTGAGCCCATGCTATACTACCAACCACATGGAAGTGACTTACATCTGGTTTAATTTTAGTCCAAGATTCTTTCGGTGTTATATTTTAAGAGCCTTTGTGGGAGTGTGATATACTATGTAATTTGCACAGTTTATTACTTATGCCCAATACTTTAGACTTACTCCCTTAGATTAGATCATACAATTAGTCATTTCTTTTAATGTGTGGTTCTTTCTCTCAGCAACACCATTTTGTTGTGGTGTATACGGAAAAGTGTGTTGCATTTGGATGCCCTTTGTAGTGCAGTAATAAAATTATTGTTCACATATTCTCCTCCATTATCTATTCTTAACTTTTGAATTTGATGTACACGTGGATTTTCTACAAGGGCCTTGTAGGCCAAAAACTTGTCAAAAACTTCACTCTTAAGTTTTAAGAAGTAAACCCAAGTATGTCTGAAAAAGTCCTCAATGAATGTTAAGAAATATTTACACCTAGAAAAAGAAGGAGAAGAAAGTGGATTGTTGAGGAAAAGATATGAAATGATCTTACTCAATCATTTTCATATCTTCCTTGGCTAAGGAAAGATATATGGGAATATCACCCTATGTTTATAGCCTCAAAAATTGTTTCATAATCCACAAGTATTAGTTACAAGGGCTTAGAATGATTTATTTTATAAATAAAAGATTGCTGAAAAATTCAATATTTTATATAATTTTCCAAATATAACAGATGCAAAATTAAATGTGGAGACAAAAGAAAAAATATCAAGTTACAATTTAACACAAATGAGATAGAATAGAAATCGATTATTTCATTCCAATAAATCAAAAGAATCCTTCTCTTTACAAAATTACCTGAGGAAGTTTGGACCAAAGTCAAACTTAGACGTCCCCGATGAAAAACATACAAAAGGACTTCTGATAGAAAGTAAAGAACTGAACTTTAAAAGCCGGATCACCTTTCCATAGATTGCTTCCCACTCAACTTTGCACAATATCCGTTATCAGACATGAAATTTAATTAACAAACGGACATGTCTACACAGACTATCAAAGATAGATCAACACCTATGAAAAACAAGTGTCTGGATGATGAAATTCAACCTTGAATCTTGTTGTCTACAATAGGACCCTGATGTCATAAAATACAATTAGTCTTTCAATGAATTAAATAATGAATGAAAACTGAACTATCTCAATAAAACTCAAGAGTAGACCTTAGTATGCTTTCTCCTTCTATTCTCCCCCTTTGTTCCTCCTTCTCTTTTTTCCTTTAAGAAATCATAATTAATTGAAGTAGTTAAACTACCTCTTTTAGTTAAGTTAACTAAAACTCAACTAACTTTTAGTTTAGGGGGGAAATCAAATAATAAGGGTCTTTAATAAATAATAACTAGTAGGTGGGACCCCTTGTAACTCCCTTTAGTTTCTTAACAAAAATAAACACAACTAGTCAATCAATCAAACACATCCCTCCTTGTGGTTCCTAACATCATTATCATAATTTGAAAATTAATATCAATGATATTTTAAACCATGTACAAAAATTATAATATCCAAAAAATGTGTGTTGTCCAAAAACACCAGCAGACAACTGTTCTCAACAATCAATAAACAAACACACTCAAAAACAATATTTTCCACTTTGGGAGGAAATTTTCCCCTTATTGCTACTCTCTCCCCTTGATTTCTCTGAATTGGCCTTAGGCTGTGTGGAGCCTTTAGGCCTAATCTCACTGATAACATGAGATAAATCATCTCTCAAGTGCATGTGTGTTGAAACGGATTTAGCAGAGTCACTTGAGAGAGAGGAGAGGGAAGCATCAACTTTTCCTTTGTCAGGTGCATGGTGGGATTTGTTTTTTAGTCTCTTTCTTGCATGGGAAGATTGTACAGGTGAGTGTGCAGGGGAAACTTGGAAAATTGGGTTAACTGGTGAAGGAGGAGAAGGTAGAGACAAATTGGTCTAGCCACGATGTTGGGAGACTGTTGGATGGACAATCTCTTTCCATCCATCATTTTCAGGGACTTCAGGTTGTAATGAGACATGAGGGGGAACTGGGATTCCAGGGACATGTTGGGGTTGGAAGGGAGGCCTTTCTGACCTAGGTTGGACTACCCCTTGTCCAATCCTGTTGAAAAATCCATCTTGTAAGAGCTGGTTCAACTCGTGTGGATCTGCATCAAAATGTATCAAAAACCTTGGCCTTCTAGGGCCCCTATTCCAATTTCCTCTTCCCCTATTATTCCGGCCATGGATTCCTCTGTTGAAGAAGATCATTCTTGTATGCAACGTTTATTAGCAACTAGATCCTTAAACAAACCATACATGACATATCTTTAAATATGAAACAAAGTTTGTCTCAACAACACATCAGACTCATGAAATCCAATCCATAACAATCATTTAAGACTTGTCAATGAGCAGGGGTTGAATAAGGGTTCTGGGATATATGAGAGGTTGTATTGAGATAAAAGTGATAAAATGAAGGGAGTAGATCATGATTACTGATAAAAAAATCATCAAACAATCAATTTTGTTGTAATAACAAAACATATCAACTATAACTCATCTATGTGTCATCCTTCAATTGCTATAATACAAAGTTTTCATTTAATTATAATTTAAATTTAAGAACAGGGTGTGCAAAGTGAATCTAGGAATGTGAGGGGATTCATAATGTGTGGAAAAGTGAGAGAATGGCATGGAAATTAACAGATGTCGTTCATAAAACAAATTAAGTAATCAATAATCATAACTCTATACTAGAATCAATCCAAAAAACACCAACACTACACCAACATTTATGTGTATCAAACTGTTCATTGTTCCAACATTTAAATTTCCCAAAAATGATCAATTCAGAATAGTCTGTGCAATCATACTCATAATCGAAACAACTTTCCATTCAACATTCCTGTTAAGAAAATGTTGGTCTTTAATTTCTTTTCTTTCCTCTTAAGAATTTAAAGAAAATGCACAACAATATTGCTCGACCTCTATACCATAATGCATAACTATAATAAAAACATCCATTGTCTTCCAATTTACAATCATTGCCCAATTTAAAATAAGCAAAGGTCTCTTTTAAATCTGAACATACTTCCAAAACATGCCTGATTACACACATTCTTCATCATATCAACCAATAATATTTTTAAATGAAACTATGGTCAATCATAAAACTCGAGCCTCATCACTGTCGATGTAACCATTTATAATATGCACAATTATTCAATAATATATGCAAGGTGAACATAACCAATTACACACAGTCATCATTTCCATAATTAGCTATAATATTGATCGGGCCAAGCAAAACCAAAGGGGTTTCCAATTTTCAATTAAGACCATGATGTAAGAACACAACGAGTGGAATCATAACAAAAAAATAACAGCCCTCGATTGTATATAATCACATATTCCCAATTGTAACGGTTTAATCAATTTAATCATAGAAAGACGAGATAGGGACTCGACGAAAACTCCATAATCACTCCACTGATAAACCAAAATTTGCCAACCAAGAAGATGCTCGAAGGAAGAAAGAACAGTTGGTGGTTAAAATCAGGCTCCGTTGAAAACAAATGAAGTGAGACAATCAAGAGCGCGCTCATCAATACCACAAAGAACTAGAGGTCTTTAGAGACTTATCAACCACATGCAAAAAATACCCTTTGAACATACACAAAAGTAAGCCACATAGTCTTCTTATTACTACCAGTCTGGGAAATGGAAACAAAAATTAGCCACAAAGGAAAACAACGATGGTTAGGGTAGAAAACTTTTGTGCACATATTGTGTTATACGCTTGCAGAGGAGAGGCGAAGTTAACTGAACTGTGACAAATATTCAAGAACACACAGAGATATAACCTCTCTGTCCATTTTCTTAAGAGTTGAATAACCGTACATCGATACCAATGAGGATGCATAACGCCGAGGTATAACTTATATCACCCCACAACCATAAAGTATTCATTAACGTTATGGCCACCCTAATACTAAACCTTGTGGTACTTTGGTGAAATAACAATGAGAATGAGCCCATGACCATGAATTTGGTTTGAAGAAAATACACAACAACCGAATTGAAATCCGAATGCGACTAGATAGGGTTACACTTATGACTACTTTTGTCCCTTGACCAAGTTTTGAGTAAACCTTGGTCAGGTTTGGACCACTTTTGGACTTCGATAGGCTGGTCGAAGATGGAGTGCACAGGCAGAGTTGAGATCGCGGATCTCACCAATTTTGTGGGATATGTGGACCCAGTAAGGGGTTCTCTAGGGTTGTTTTAATGGGTTTACGGGATGTCGGCCCATGGGGTTTACCCATGATTAGGCCTTATTGTAAGGGATTGAGAAAGTATAAATAAGTAAGAATGTATTGTAGAATATTAGTGGGTAGTGGTTAAGTGCAAGTAGTTTTGAGCTGCTTTGTGCAACATAATGTTTATGTATTAAGGCTTTGTGCTTGATAGAGAAGTTGGCTTGGTGCCTTGACCTAGTTTGGAAGGAGGATTTGGTGCTCAGTGCACATATGCCCTGTACTACACGAAGCTCAAATCTATGGCTTAGTGCATAGGAGTCACTGAATGTAAGAGATTGACGAATAATAAAGAAGACGAAGCAGTTCATGGATGTAGCCCCACTCTAGGGTGAACCACATATATCTTGTGTCTTTGGTTTTCTTTGTGTTGTTTTGTTTATGTTATGAATATGTTCAGTGCTTTGGTTATTATGTATGATAGATAGATTTGTTGATGCTTAGTGATTTACTTGTGTTAAAGATAAATGAATGATAGATATAACTCAGTGCTATGTGCTAAATGGTTGAAGTGCTTAATATTTATTGTTATTGCGTTGATCTATATTTGGGTATGTTCTATGAGGTTACTAAGGTTAGGAAACTAATTCACCTCTCTCTCTAAGTGTTACTAGAATACTCTGTGAAGTGTTGTTATCACAAATCTATGTCCCATCTCGATTACAGACACCTGTATCCTGTAACCCCCCCCCTTCTTCTACCTTGGGTGAGAATTCACCTACTCTACAGGTGTTTCCGAAAGGGTCGGTAGTTAGGTTTTTGTTGGTGTTTTTTTGAAACGTTGAACCCTGGGTCTGGCCCTATGCCAACAAATGGTTCTATTGCTGGGACATGAAACTATGATTGTTGGGAACTGAAGTAAAGAAAAGAGAATCTATGTGCGTAGATTTGTTGCTGAAGTGCACAGTACTCTACTTCACTTGTGAATATCTACGCTAAGAAAGAAATCTGATATGAAGAAAATAAGTAAGATCTTAAAAGAGGTAAATCTTTTTGCTTTGATAAGAGAAAGATAAGTGAAATTTTTTGTTTCGAAAGCATGAATTTAAGCACGTTTAACAGATTTTTTCCTAGTCTGAAGGATAGGGCAGAGTTGGAAGAAAGAGTTGATTTGAGTAAATTTAATAGAAATGAAGAAAGATATGTTATTCCTATGCATAGGAAGAGTTTTTGGACTGATAAATGGATGCAGGAACCTAGACATATATTTTGCAGATTGCAGGTCCGGCATTGTGATCCTAGTGCACAATACAAAAGAAGTTGGGGAACATACAAGAGAAAAAGAGGATTCACATTGTTCTATAATTGCAGAAGACCAGGAAATATTGCTAAGGAATGCCCTGGCACAGGTCCTATTTGTGTTTTTTGTAATATTGTTGATCATGAGGTTGAGGATTTTCCAAGGATAATTTCTAAAGTTGAACGAATGAACATCAGACAAGAAAACTATGAAGGAAGTCAAGAGACTAAGGGCATGTTAGAGAATCATAAAGAGAAAGAATCGGAGAAAGATAAGGCTATGTTATTACAGTTGAAAGAAATGATGGATGTTCACCAAGATGTCATTTTACCAGAGATCATGAAAGTAAAACAATGCATAAATGAAAGAATAGAAGACTTTGACATAGACTTTGTCTTGGATGATGAAACACAAGTGAATATTATGACAGAAGACACTTGGGAAATTTTGGGAAAGCCTACTATGGTACCTTCATTGGGAAGGATAGGCTTGTTTAAAGGAAAGATGATAACCCTATGTGGAAGAGTTACTAATGTACCTATTACTATTCATGGAACATCGAATGAAGAGGAGTTTGAAGTCATTAAGTTTGTTGAGAATAGCACCCCTTTCCCACTTTTTCTAGGTAATACTTGGATTGAGAGGGATCAGATCGAAAGGAAATCAGAGGAAGAAGCTACAGAAAAGGAAAAGAAAGAACTAAGGGATTTCATAGCCAGAAAAATAGACCGAATAATAGAAGAACAAGAGGATAATTCAAAGAAACAGAACAAAGTAACAACACAGGAGGGACAAAAGGAAAGAGAATTAGCTGTCAAGGTTGAAAGAATGCAAGAAGTTTTGAAGGACCTATCCATTCAAGGAAGAAGTATGTCCACTCAGGAAGTGTTGAGAAAAGGAATATTAACTTTAGACCCTTTGAAGGCACATCAGCAGTGCGAAGCCACTGCGCTAAAGGAATATAAGAATAATAATGGAAAGAGGATTCCAAAAATAATTAGAGAGACTTAGATCCAAGGAAAGAAGGCAAGGAAGCTCAATAAAAAGAAAACTAAGTCGGAAAAAATGCAAGATGCTACAAAGAATAGATGGAATGCTTCATAGACTGGAACCTCGCAGGAGGAAGGTTCGCAGGATTTGAACCTCGCTGGAACAACAGGACCACACAGAATGGGACTTCACCCTAGTGAAGCTATATGACCGTTGGAGGTGCCCCGACCATTAGAACGACGCTCCAAAATGGTTATAAACACATTTATAGGTTGATAGACCACTTTTGGTATGTTGATATCACGCCATAATGGATAGATTTACATTGATGGAGGCATCTCTTGGTCGTTGGAAGAATCCGTTACAAAGCCCCACTTATTTAACTTGTTGGTCACTGCATCAGGACCACTTTTCACTACCTGTGATTAACTGAGCTAATAAAGAACTGTCTAAGTGTCGATTTGTGGTATCTAAATCTAGACCTCGCCATCCTTTTGTCTATCCCTCTTGCCCATTCGTCTACCCCAACCTATCTGTTTAAAAGTGAGAATGTCGGGCGAACCTAGTGAATTAGAGAAGTCTATTAAGGAGGTCCTCAAGAAGCTAATGACTGACAGATCGTTATATGAAAGTGTGCAGGCGCTGTCGACTAGGGGACTGCAGGCTTCCCTGTTGACTGGACATCATTCTAGTCGTGTTAACCCCATGACTGAGCAACGAAGTAAGCATCGTGGCGATATGGCTAATGCAAAGCAGATCATGTCGATCCTACCCAATTAAATTCTTCCTTTGGCTAGCATAGTTAACTGCAACAACATCCCACAAGATTATGAGTACACTCTATTCACCGCGTACATTTCGACAGGACTATGCATAGTTGGGAGTCAGTTAGGATAGATCTCACTGCTGACGAACAATGACTTCAATCTAGGAGATAGGAAGAACTATGTTATGCTAGTACCCCACTGCTACTTGATGAATTCAACTGGGAAGAAGCCTCGCCTCGTCTCCCATCCATGGATTAAGGGACTGGCACAATCCATATTTCCAAATGTGATGAAGATTCCCCATTTTGGCCACCACCAGGAGGTTAACGCTTGCGTTAAATGCCTCTTGTTGTGATATCATGGAGGATACATGTGTCTCGACCAGAGGATTACTGTGAATCTGACGTTGATCCACTAGGTTACAGGCTTAAGCATGAAGGGACCTAACCCTCAACAATTTTATCAAGGGAAGGCCTCAGAACGCTCTCTGGCACAACGCATCAAGGAATCTTATGGCAAAGTCAAAAAAGGAAAGCGAGGTTACAAGGTAGCCTCTATATAGGATGGAACAGTGGGCCTTGCATGCCAACTCATAGCTGGAAAGATCGTAAGGAAGAACCGCCCCACACAGGTCACCGGGTTCGTGGTGGACCTCACAGGAAAATGTGTGGAGGGCATGAAAATGAACTGGTCGAGCTACCTCATCAATGAACTCGAGAAATATTGTCGTGAAGCTCAGGATTTGGGATATGAATTCCACTTCAGTTGGCTAATCATTTTGATCACATTTTTCACTTGGAAAATTCCTGAAGGAGCCACCTTTCCATAGATCGAACCATTGGATCCGTTGGATGCTAGGTTTTATACCTTGTTGTACACCAACAACATGATGAAGCAGTGGCAGTCCAATGCTATGTTTCATGCATATTATTAGCAATTGAAGGTTTCCATTGAGTCATTTCCATGCATGACACTGTGCACCCTTCATCGGTACAGACTAATAGCCAAGTTTCACGCAAATCCACATTTCATCTATATCACTACGCGTAGAGATGAGAACAAGAAAGAACTATAGCCATACTACAAATTGACATATGAAGACATGGAGCAGATCAAAAAGGAGTGGTCAGAGAAATTTGTGGCACCTGTCGCCGATGCAAAATTCTCCGACACTGACACCATAGGAAGCCCCATGGTCACCCGAGTTGATCATGTTATATAGTCCAATGGGATGAAGAAGAAGAAGAAGCAGGAAGAAGTCCAGGATGTAGAGACTGATGAGGAGAACAACACCTCTGAAGAAAATGGATCTGGCTCACTAGGAGGAGGAGGAGATGAAGCAAATGGACAAGGAGGAGGGGATGAGAAAGGAGGAGATGAAGCTACACCGCTATAATACCCCCCTACTAGGACAGTCACACCGTAGAAGAGGAAGGTTTCTGCACAAAATCCTTCAGCAAGAAAGAAGACGTGCGCTAGTAAGCCCCAGTTAGAAGCAATGCTCATGAAGGATGATATCAGTTTATTCTGTGGAGCTATGGAGGATGCTTCCGAGGATATCTTGCAGAGATATGGAGCAAAGAAGGAAGAGATATATGGATGGATCGAGAAGGAATTAAAGGAAGTACAACAAGCTATTTGTTTGGTTCGTGCAATACCTACTACGCCCTCCTCATCAGAGAATGCAAAATTGGGGGATGAACCAGCCCAATTCAGAAGACTTGCATATGCAACAGAAGATCGACTTCAAAAAGTCCAGGAAGAGAAGTAGAAGGATAAAGAAGCCTTGAAATAAGAGAAATATGAATCCTTAGAACAATTACGAGTAGTGTGGTACAACGTATCCGCCTATGAAAGTAAAAGAGAAGAGTTTTAGGCGATGCTCCAGGAGGAAAAATCCCATATACAAAGAGAAAAGGAGAAGTTTCTCGCAGAACAGGCCGCAATCAAAGAGGTAGTGATTAAATCATGTCATTTTGTGATAGGCTTGGCACAGGAGGAACATGAGTCATTTGAGGCTCAATTGGTGAATCTTTTTAAGACCATCCAACAGCTTCAAGCTAGGATAAAAGAGTTGGAGGCTCAAGCAGTGTCGAGCACCCCATAGGAGGCGTGTGACCAAAGGGAGGAAACCGCTAAGAATGCAATAGGAAGGATAAGATCCCTCACCTTAGAGTGCAAACAACTGAGTTATATAAGCGCACAAACATACGAACGCCTCGTCGAGGACCCAGAGCTAAGAAATATGGAAGCGTAGTTATAGGAGTCACAACAACATGCATTCTCTGTGAAGGGGTAGATGAAGTTGCTCACTGCAGTTCAAAGAATGAAAATATCCCAGGAGCATTTCTAGTACAACAACATATTATTGCCATCCAGAGAAGGATATTGGAAGTCACACAGAAGTTGCAACCTATGCAGGACGAAGCCTGCAAGGTGTTTGAAGAGATTGAAGGACAAGGCTCACAATTGGACCAAGTGGTTACAACAATAGAACAATGCCTGGAAGCACCTGTTACATATCAAATGATCTAGGAGCTCACTGAGTAGGAGGCTTAGGCGAAGCAGCGAGTTGAGGTATCTTGAGTTAATATCGATGCCTTTGAAGAAACATTGATCAGAACTGAGTGACTCGGGACAAGTCACAGGTGAGTATTGGGGGCTTGTTGGCCCTCGTCCTAGTTTTGAGGAAACCTTGGTCAGGTTTGGACGGATTTTGGACTTTGCCAGGATGTTCTAAGATGGAGCACCCAAGAAGAGCTGAGATCGCATATCTCACCAATTTTGCAGGCTATGTGGACCCAATAAGGGGTTCTCTAGGGTTTTTGCAATGGGTTTATGGGATTTCATCCCATGGGGTTTACCCATGATTAGGCCTTATTGTAAGGGATTGAAAAAGTATAAATAAGTAAGAATGTATTGTAGAAGAGTAGTGGGTAGTGGCTAAGTGAAAGTAGTTTTGAGCAGCTTTGTGCAACAAAATGTGTATGTATTAAGGATCTGTGATCGATAGAGAAGTTGGATTGGTGCCATGACCTAGTTTGGAAGGAGTGTTATGAGGAAAATCTCTCTATGGCTAGGGTGTACCACAACAGACAAGTATGACTACAGAAATCAACTCAATTCCAACATATGCTATATAAATCAATGTGCAAGCAAGATAAGAAAGAGGCCTACCTCACCCAAATGTTTGATGATGTCTATTGTTGAGCACTTCAACTCAAATATTTATACCTGCAACAAGTTCTCAACAAACAAGCAAAGAAATAATATAGTGATAATATAAAAGGTTAGCACATTAGATAGCATAATCCATTAATATACAAAACAAACATGCCCATGGATAACAATTCATATATTTGCAAGATATCAATTGGATGGGAAAGGCGTATTTATATTAATAAATGATCAAAAGAAGCGAAAACATTACAGACTTCCGTATCGGGACGGTTCAGAACCAAGAAATCGAGTTCCTTCCAACTGGGCCTCCACCACTTCAATCCTCCACTAAAGGTATGCTCATATAAGGGAGACAAAGAAGTTCTCCATCAATAAGGGAAGAGATTTGGGGATGAACATTGTGTTCAGGCTTAGAGGACAAAGGTATGCAGACTCAATAATTAAGTAATAATTTCTCTAGAGTAACTTTTCTCTCAAATTTGAATTCTCTCTCCTTTTCCATAGCTCAAAATTGGCTTCTTTATAGCCTTCAACATGCAACTGAAGGGCCAAGTCGAAACGTTTCTAGTATATGGAAGGCCAAGGATCAGAGATCTCCTGTCATGACATGGAAACCCGACATTTAATTTTTATTTTTTATCACAAATCCTGATGTACGCAAGTTGTAGTGGAGAAGCCAGCGTATACGCATGTTGTATGACTTGCAAGGTGGTACAAGTGGAAAAATATTTATTTTTGTCTCTAGATTCATTAATCAGGGAAAGTAAGTATGCATAGGGAAATGGAGTAAGGCCCTCTCTGCAAGATTGCATAGGGTGAGGCAAATCTTTCTCTAACATATGCCCCCTAATTTGTGAGGTCAAAGGAGTATCTGCAATGGCCAAAATACATTATAAATAACCTAGAAGTGGAGTGGTAGAGAACCAGCTGGACGAACTCAATTTCTCATTACATTCTGTACTGACTTTGCATACATGGCTACCAAGAATATACTGCAGATCCATGTAAAAATATACCAAAAAAGTGTCTGTGGCCATGAAATAGGAAAATACAAATGCGGTTACATGCCAATAGTTGTCATAGTCACTAACAAGGCCCAGTAAAACCAGTCTCAAAACCAATATGAAGATATTTGTATACCATGGAGTACAATCTGATCTCCCATGATAACTGAAGTCATATAGGTATTGGTCCAATGAAAAGGAAGCAACAACTTAGGAAAGCTACGGCCTCATAGTGATGTCTTCAAGTATTCTACGCAATCTGCCAACGATGCCAGTCTACATCATGTGAATAAATGAGTTGAGGTTGAACACAATGAGACATCGTTTGATTACTGGTCATTGATGTATACCATTAATAAACATGAGACAACCTACCGATAATGAAAGTAGGTATCAAGGCACCAAGTACATTCTTACAAGTGTGAATAGAGGAGACAGTTTCGAACACCTGAAGAATCCATCGATCAGGAGACATTGATGTATTCCCAGCTGTCAATGGTGAGAGAGCCTGCCACTAATGACTGCAAGTTTCAAGGTACTCATAAGACTCCAGGTCCCATTTCCAGATAATGGGTTGATGTCGATGGAAGGAGACCCGCTGAAAGGAGAGCATTAAGGCATCTCTCATCAGTCAGCACGAGGTACAAAGAAAGAGCTTCATGATTTGGTGGGAATCGGACGAAGAACAAGTTCATGAACCAATGACCCCGTGTGTCTTTCTCATGTGCCCAGTGCAAGCGGTACACGAAAAATACCCTCTGAATAACATTCAATGATGAAAATTGTTGACAAAGGCGAGGAAAACACCAATAAGGATAATGGCATCCAAGACACTGCATGAATCCCAATGTGTGAAAAGGTGTCTTGTCGTCAAACACAAGGGAAACCACCCAGTCAACAACCAATGATGAAATTTTGACTATTGGGTTCAAGGTTACCTACAAATGATGAAAGTAGGGCCAGGGTGCATGATAGGAATAAAGTATCATGTGACTCTGAGACTAATTGAGGGTATGGCCGACATGCAAAGTCGAGTTCTGAGGAGTGTCTGACATAGGTTGATAGAATTCCTTTGAACAAAAGCATGAGACATATGGTGGACTCTGGCAGCATAGACCCAATGATAAAATCATGAGATGAAAGAGGCATCAATGAAGTTCTCTGCAGGGACTGGAAGAGTAACCAGTCGGTAGAGAAGACTCAGTAACGAGCTCAGCTTCCTAAGGCCATGCTAAACCCAAAATTATGATGAATGGACTCAAATAACTTTGTGCTCTTTTCAAAGGTGACACGACTACTACCGATATAAGATAATACTCCCTTCCCACCCATATTTTTTTGTTTTTTCATAACAAACGAATTCTATGATACAGAGGAGGAAACGAGTGTCGCAAGTAAGCAAAACTAGTTCCAGGAGTGGAACATACCTATGCTCAATGAAAGGAAATGCATGTGGGAGATGGACACTCAGGGGATGTTCCCTCCTAGATATAGAGTGTCAAATTGCGAAGGATATAAACAAGGATCTGCTTGGTTGAGGATGCAAAACTGCTGAGGCAGACGGTTTATAACGCAAAGTGATAACCGACTATAGGCTGAATACTACAAGAAAGGGAATGAGATGCAATCACAACATAACACCAAAAAATTTCCTTTTCATGTCTTTTAGTCTACTTGGTTTGAAAAAGGGGTAAACTTGTGCTAAGTAGATGTCTTTTCAAATCCAATTTACGAGTGTGAAAATGACAAGTTCACTCGGTGATATTTTCTATTTTTGGTGACGAGTCGAAAAAGAGCTTAACTAAGACACATGATATTTCAAATCCAATTTAACGAGTGTGAAAGGGACAAATCACTTGGAAATATTTTTTCTTTTTGGTAACAAGTCGGAAAAGAGCTTAACTAAGACTCATGATCTTTCAAATCCAATTTAACGAGTGTGAAAGGGAAAAATCACTCGGAAATATTTTCTCTTTTTGAGCGAGTCGGAAAAGATATTAACTCGGACTCATTAGGGAGATCCTAGGTGGCAAGTCATGTGGGAGGCCAAGGCTCTCATGCAAAATTTTTGTTAACTGTTTGTATCATACAAAGAACTGCCACAAGCTTGAGAAGACCCAAAAGTATCCAAGTCGAGGAGGACAAAGTTATAACGGAGGTTATCATCTCTATGATATATCGGATAATGTCTCTTCCTAGAAAAGACATAGGCGTAGGCATTGGATACCCCACAAGACCATCCCAATCAAAGGGAACCTCATCAATACTTGGAGGGAGAGAAATATTTAAGAGTAAAAATCTCTCTTGTTCAGAAGGTGAAGTAATAGAAATGCTAAGGACATGGCCTAGAAGGTATAGAACCAGAAACAGAAGAGCGAGATCGACCAAAAATTGCATTGGCGCGACCGCTTCCTTGTACTTGTTACTCTCCAAGAGAAGAGTGGGGTCGATCGAAGATTGCATCAATATGAACACTTCCTAAACCATTGGTTGAATAGGATGCGAGACAACAAGGTCAAGAGGTGTGTCACCCTAGAAACCAGGAGTGTTGTCGGTCGAAGATTGCATTGACACGACCATTGGTTGAACAAGATGTGAGACAACAAGGTCAAGAGATTCATCACCCTCGAACATAAGAGAAGTGTCAGTCGAAGACTGCATCGACATGACCACTATTTGAACAAGATGGGAGACAACAAGGTCAAGAGACACATCACCCCTGAACATAGGAGAGGTGTCATTCGAAGATTGCATCGACATGACCACTGGTTGAACGGGATGTGAGACAACAAGGTCAAAGGATGCATCAACCCCTAAAGGAAAAGGGGTGTTAGCCAAAGATTGCATTGGCATAAATGTTTTATCAACCAAACAAGGAACGGAGTGTGGGGAAACCATAGATGACTCAGAACTTGAAGGGCGCTCAAGTGAGAACCAAGATTCTGATATCTCGGCAGTATTAGGACACAAACGAGTAAGGTGATTTCCTTCGCAAGTCCTGCAAAGGAATCTAGACTTATGTCTGAAATGTATAGGCTTCTCAATCGTTTGAATTTCCCCAGCATAACTTGCAGTGGCTGATGACATGTTCCTAGCATGACTTGTAGAGGCTAGTAGAAAATCCCCAACTTGACTCGCAGAGGTTGGCGATGGGTCCCCAACATGACTAGTAGCGGTTGGTGATGTATGTGCAATGTGACTAGCAGTGACCATACATGTGCCCCCAACATGAATAGAAGTGACTAGTTGCAGGTCTTCAACATGACTTGCAGAGGTTGTTGAACAATCTCCAACATGACTAGCAGAAGTTGGTGATATAATGCCAGTGTGGCACGCAGTTACTAGACTTGTGGCGGTGGTTGATTGTGGCATTTGATACCAAGGTCTATGGAAATATTGGTTTTGAGAAATTGAAGGCCAAGAAGGGTTCTGGTATACACCATGGCCCTGCTCGGTAGGATAGTATCCTCCATATTGATTCATAACAGTTTGTAAGGCCATTGTCACCAAGGAAGTTGCTTGCAAAGAGGAAGCGACATGACAAGGGTTACTCATGTTAGGATATATGTTTCCCCTAGATGAATGAACTTCATAAAGGGATTTGCCCATACTATAAGAATGACTCCCTCTGGATGGAACACCAGAGGACAAACATAGGTCCTCCATGGGAAAAACGTTCACAGGAATCGACATAGCGAAAGAAGGATAGGTGGACGGAGTGTAATAAGTCGAATGACTACCCATTTTAGAACTTGCTCCTAGAATAATGGATTCATAGGAAGGAAGATTCCAACCTCCTACCATAAGAGGTGTTTGAAGGATATGACTCCCACCAAATGGAGAGGGAGAATAAGAAGCATCATGCCCACAGACCCAAAAATTGTATTCTCATAAGGAGGCAAAATAGAGGATGGAAAGTGAGAAGACATATCAACAAGAGAATGACTAGAGACCCAAGGCACGGACTTAGTATCATATTTTTTCATACCATTATTAGAAACAAGAGGATTCATCCCCATGAACTGAGTGGACATCATGGAGGGGGTAGTAGTAAACGAGGGAGCAAAAGGAACTCTATTGTCCATGATAATCAAGACTCAATATAGACTCCTAAGGCCAACTAGTAATCAAAGAGCACACCAAAAGTCAAATGGACAATATGCATGCAAATAGGGTAAAGTGGCTAAGTGGCCTCCCTCCCTAAAGAAGGTATGTCTCGCCCAACAGGGGCCTGAGACTCCCTGCTAAAGATCAGAAGTAACAAAATCTATTATAGGGGCCCTCATGGGCTTAACAACCAGTTGATCAAATCCCCCGGGAGAGGTAATCCTCCATAAGGGTTGTGTGTTGTTCGACCCCTATCTGACCTAGGGTACTTGCAGAATAACCTCTACAAGTAACCTATGAGATACCTAATTCAAGCAACTAATAAACCATTGTATAACCGATGCACAGACGAGAAGTCGTAAGTACGGATCACCGTATGGGAAGGGTAGAAAATACTGAAACCTTGAAAGCACTGCCTCTCATGGAGGTATGGGCACTAGAAATATCGCCAAATACGAATAAATCCACATAAATATCTATGACGCTAGGCGAGTATCTGGGGGATATCCCTTCAACCAACTTCGCATGACCTCGTGATTAACTCCGGTGTGAGCGGAGCCTCCTGATCTTACTAATTATACAATGGATTTTTCCACTCCCTGACTCAGACACATATGTTGATTTAATTTCCTTGGAGAAGTTTACTCACAAAATCCTATTCCAAGGCACTAAATCCTAGGCTAGTTTGTGCACCCTAGAAAATAAAATCATTACTAATAAATTTTAAATTATAGTGTTGATTTTATGGTTGTGATTACTCAAAAAGGTATATGGTGATGAAACCAATGGTTTTATGACTCTTCAAGAAAAGTAAATATGAAAGTAATGTGAACTCCTAACTTTAAGTTTTGATGAATGATATGCTCCTAAAAACGATGCAATTTTCAAATTCAAATCTGTGATTCAGAATTAAAATGCAATCTTTCACTATATGCACTAAGCTAATGATAGAGATTCCAAGGCAAAAAAAATGCCAAGCAATGCAAAATGCCTATTTTTTTGTATTTTCAATATATATAAACTGAAAATGCATGGAATGAAAAGTAACTTGATACATAAGCATATTGTGTATAAAAGAAAGATAACTCAAGCAGGATATCAAGCAACAAAGCACCCAACCCAATGTACAAGGACAATAAAACTGAAAAGATGAAGAGAAAAACGTCGCCCAAAAGTTCAACCAAAAGAGGGTTTCTTGTCATCCCACATGCACTCAACATGCACTACAAAGACCTAAGAAGGCTCAACAACTATCAAATCCCACCCAACAAACACCAAACCAAGAAAATAGGCAAGGAAAAAAGGTGTACATGAATGTTTGGGAAAATAGAGCGTATATACGCAGCTTGCAGTGAGACAACACGTGTGTGTACAGAACCGTAAAGAAAAAAGGCACATATATGCTTTGAAATAGGGCCAGGCAAGGGAAAAAGGCTGAAAACTCAGACCTAGAGTGAACAGGAGCTGTTAAGAAATGACACGACAAGAACCACAATAGAAACTAGATAAGTCTAAGGAGGAAAGTACTTCAAACCCTAAGAAAGAAGATTCATCCCCAGTATGGTCGCCATTTATGTTATGAGGAAAATCTCTCTATGGCTATGGTGAACCACAACAGACAGGTATGACTACAGAAATCAACTTGATTCCAACATATGCTATATAAATCAATGTGCAAGAAAGATAAGAAAGAGGCCTACCTCTCCCAAATGTTTGATGATGTCCACTGTTGAGCACTTCAACTCAAAGCTTTATACCTGCAACAAGTTCTCAACAAACAAGCAAAGCAAGCATATAGTGATAATATAAAAGGTTAGCACATTAGATAGAATAATCCATTAATATACAAAAAAAACATGCCCATGGATAACAATTCATATATTTGCAAGATATCAATTGGACGAGAAAGGAGTATTTCTACTAATAAATGATCAGCATAAGCGAAAACATTATAGACTTCCGTATCGGCATGGATCGGAACCAAGAAACCAAGTTCCTTCCAAATGGACCTCCACCACTTCAATCCTCCACTAAAGGCAAGCTCATAGAAGGGATACAAAGAGGTTCTCCATCAGTAAGGGAAGAGATTGGGGGTTGAACATTGTGTTTAGACTTAAAGTACAAAGGGATGCAGACTTAATAATGAAGTAATATTTTTTCTAGAGTAACTTTGCTCTCAAAGTTGAATTCTCTCTCCTTTTCTATAGCTCGGAATTGTTTTATTTATAGCCTTCAACATGCAACTAAAGGGCCGAGTCAGAACGTTTCCAGTTTATGGAAGGCCAAGGATCAAAGATCTTCTGTCGTGACATGGAAACCCTACATTTAATTTTGTTTTTTTGGCACAAATATTGATGTACATGGGATGTAGTGGAGTAGCCAGCGTATACACATGTTGTATGACTTGCAACGTGCGTACAAGTGGAAAAATATTTGTTTTTGTCTCTAGATTCATTAATCAGGGAAAGTAAGTTTGCATAGGGAAATGGAGTAAGGCCCTCTCTGCAATATTGCATAGGGTTAGGAAAATATTTCTCTAACAAGTAGGATCTGGTGTTTAGTGCACAAATCTCCTATCCTACACGAAGCTCGACTCTATGTATTAGTGCACAGGAGTCACTGAATGTAAGAGATTGATGAATAATAAAGAAGACTAAGCAGTTGGTGGACGTAGCACCACTCTGGGGTGAACCATGTATATCTTGCATCTTTGGTTTTCTTTGTGTTGTGTTGTTTATATTATGATTCTACTCAGTGATTTGGTTATTATGTATGATATATAGATATGTTGATGCTTAGTGATTTACTTGTGCTAAAGATAAATGAATGATAGATCTAACTCAATGTTATGTGCTAAATGGTTGAAGTGCTTAATCTTTATTGTTACTGCGTCGATCTATCTTTGGGTGTGTTCTATGAGGTTGCTAACGTTAGGAAACTAATGCATCTCTCTCTCTAAGTGTTACTAGAATACTCTATGAAGTGTTGTTATCACATATTTGTGTCTCAACTCGGTTACAGACACCTACTTCCTGTAACCCCCTTGCTTTTACCTCGGGTGAGACTTCTCCTGCTCTGTAGGTGTTTCTGAAAGGTATGGTAGTTAGGGTTTTGTTGGTGCATTATTGAAGCGTTGAACCCTGGGTCTGCCCCTATTACACATGATTTTGGTCACTCTGGTGATGTCTCTACAAGTGATGTATTCAGGATACCACAAGGACTTTTTGCCTGAGAAAAGTGACTGTTGTCTTCTTCCAAAAAACACATTTTTAAGATGAGTTCACAGGCTGCCTATATTACAGGGTGAGAAAATCCTTCATTCTCGCAGGCAACCCAAACTTAGGGTGCGAACTATTCGCAGTATGCTCTATAGGTAGGGTGCGAACCTGTTTCAAAGCTTGGAAAAGATGAGAGGTCACGAAGGTTCTAAAAGGGAATCTTCTAGAAAATGAGTTGGCATTCACATGGTTGGCAACCTACTGACTTCTCAGATTTAGTGGGATCATCCCCATACATTTAACCATTTCTCCTTCTCCTGTATATTCAAAGGTTTCTCATGGAAAGGGTTAAGCAATATTGAATGAAGAATTGGTGAAAGAATTGTGTGAGGAACCCTGTTTGGATACAAGCTTGAAGACTCTACTCGATATATCAAGTTGTATTGGATCTTCTTCATACAAGTGCAAAGAAAGTGTCTGTGTTGGAACCAAGGGTCACTGAAAGGAAGCTTGCGACATCAAGGTGATTAGGTTGAATATTCTACTTTAATTTAATATAATACAACGACATGTCCCTTTCCCATAAAATCCCTCTTATTTTATTGCATAACTCCTTGATCATGTGCATAGGTTGACATTGAATATACTTTTCCATATTCACTTTGGTTGGTTTGTGTTGTCTTGGACCTGATTTCACAAGAGCACCAGAGCAAAGTGGGAACAACAAAAACCTAAGGAAGCGATATAAAGGTATGTCACTCATTCCTTCCTAGTAGCAGATTCAATGATTGCAACTTAGGGAAAGAGTTGTTTCCTGTCCTGTTTTGTTCTAGATCCAGGTGGATCTAGGGAGATCTGTTAGTGTTCGCACCTACCAATTTATCCGATAACAAAATTGGCAACTCTACTGGGGATACAACCCATTTTGGTGGTTTTTTATTGTCCATTTTCTCTCGACCTACCATTTTTCATTCCCAATCAATCTCTGAGTCTTGAGCAGATCCTCACAGACTCCCTGGATCCAAAAGTTCCCTCAAAAGTCCTGTCATTTTTCCAAAATTTGCTTGATTACAAACCTTCTCGCACTACAGCTTTCTGTAGCCTGTGAGAATAATTGAGGTTCACACCCTAGTGTTCAGTTCAGTTTGAACTTCTCGCACCATGCCTGTGTCTAGCCTATGAGAATCCTTAATTCTTGCATTGTACCCCACTGTCAGACTGCGAACTCATTTGTAAAAATTTTGGATTAAGTCTTTTGTGTCTTTAGATTCCTAGATTGGTTGGTGTGTCTGGAAAGAAATTCTCTGGCTGGTGATTGAATGTTTCTTGACTTCAAATCTTGTGAATGATTAGTTTTCGGAAATCGAAAGCTCTTCTTGATCATTTTTCTCAATTTTTACCTCTTGACCTTTTCTTAACAAGGGTATAATCTCTGATTCTGAAATCTGAGTGCTTGTTTGGTCAGGAGCCTTTGATTGGATTAAAAGTTGAGATTAATTGTCCTTTTCAATTTCTTATTACTTGGAAAATTGTTACCCATGTGCATTTGAAGAGACTGGTCTTGTCAATTTGTTATTTTTGTCTTCATTGAAAGATTGATTTGGGTGTTTGTTGTGTATTTATTTTTCATTGGTTGCTTACTTTTTCTTAGTTCCATCCTTGTTGCTTGGTTTTTAATAAAAATTAAAAAACATTTTGTTTTTTTTAAGAAACTTTTTATTCAAAAATATTGACATTCAAGTATTGAAAGAGAACGAATAGGGAATTTGCATTGTTCATGGTTGTTTGATATTACATTTTAGAGAAGATCATACATCGTAGTGCACATTTGATCCACGTGGATCCAAAACTGCTTGAAAATATTCAAATGCAGAAAAGGAGGATCTAGGAATGACCTAGAAGTCTCAGAAGGGTCCCTAGGCTCAGAAAAATGCTTAAAAATCAAAGTTCTCCGAATTGGATGAAACCAATGCCATTGCATATGGCTCGTTCTCCCGATTCTGACCATATATTTAATTTCTCAAACAAATCTCATATGAAGAAGTTATGACACTCTGAAGTTTTTTGAAAATAACAACAAAAAGTCAAACAGTCAGCAGTACGGATGATGACGTTAGCAGGACACGTGGCAGGCCATACAGGTGACACGTGGCAGGTCCATACAGGTGATGACGTCAGCAAGGCATGTGGAATCATCCAATATAAGGCTGACATGTGGCCCAATCAGAAGGCACCACATGTCCCCTTCTAGAAGCCCAGCAGTTTGGCGGATTCAGCCAAATCTGGCAGTTATCGCCAAATCTAGAGGAGGTTCGCTAAATTTGGTGAACTAGTTAGCGGCTCTACTTATTTAGTCAGGCACGCAAAATGAGGCAGGGGGAGTTCGCAGACACTGCATTGGAATCCGTGCCAGGAGATGTCCTAGGCGACCTACTCAGAAATAGGTCAACTTTATACTCAAAAGTTGCAGACTTTCGAGAGGATTCTGAATATGCTCTATGTTTCTTCATCAGACTAGCCGAACAACAAAGTGCCTTCAGAAGAGGAGTGGGCATGCTTTTCGAGACTGTATGGATCTGATAGACAGAAGCTGCATTGGAATTCATGCCAGGAGGTGTCCTAGAGGACCTGCTCAGAAATAGGTCAACTTTATACTTAAAAGTTGTAGAATTTTGAGGGGATTCCAAATATGCTCTCTGTTTTGTCATCAGAGTAGCTGAACATAAAAGTGCCCCCAGAGCCGATTTGAGTGAGCTAAGCATACTCGAGTTTACAGTCAAAAGTTGCAGAATGGTGTTTTCCAGCCACCTATGATGTCTGTTTCTACCCAGAATTATAGATCTAAAAGTTGGTTTTTGAGAGCTCTTATGTAAGCCTTTTCTTTGTAATTTTTAAGCATTTGAGATTAATTAAAGAGCGGTTGCACTATTGGAGTGGACCCGGAGACGTAGCCAGGAAGTCTAGTGAACTTCGTTACCAATTCTTGTTCTTATATGGTTTGCTTACATGTTTATGTGCTCATATGCTTGATGGATATTCTTTAATTTTTCATTACAAAGATGGTTAACAATTAAAAAAATTCATATGCAAATAATGGTTAAAAGATCTTGAATTTTAGATCAAGTAAATTTTCAGATCAACATTGTTCCAGAAAACTCCTCTTTCCCTCCTATAAATAGGATTCATCGAACAAAAATTTGTATCATTCATTCATATTTATGCATTGTTGGGTTAGAGTCTCACAAAACATCGGTTTCATTTCCGTCTCCTTTTGAGTAACAACAACCTTTAATAATATTGCACAATTTTAAAATTCAACTAGTAACTTTTTCTAGGACTCTTTTACACCAACATTAGATAGGCTAGAGATTTGGAATAGGAAGTGAGACACACTCTCCAAAGCACAAAACACACAATAGTATCTTGTGATAAGGAGTGTCAAATTCCATTTGCAACATTTTGTCCTGGGAAACCCTTCTCACACAAGGGTCAAACCTGAGGTCGCATTGAGATTGACAGAGTTACTTACCCTGCTTTGTTGATATCGGTGTAGAGATTGAACGTATTACGGGGGTCAATTGAAGGTATACCCACAATGATGAGTGGAAGCCTCTCAAGTTGATTTCGAGCTAGATACCCTACCCTTGCATGTGGATCAGACTGTCAATTGTTCCCCCAGGCATTATTGTTGTTGGTGGTAAACTTAGTAGCCTATCATCTTAGGGTCTTACACAAGGTGACTGTGAAGGGGTAAGTCTTCACGATACCTGGAATCGACATTGGAAAGACTCACTCGGGCTCCTTGGAGGGTATACCCACGATTGTGTGTGGGAGCTTGCACCAGGGTGTAAGTCCGTTAAGCAGGTCATCAACGTAACTTTTCCACCCTAGCCCAGCCCCTTCTTGTCTCGTCATCACGACATTGGATTTCATCACCAACAAGTGACTTCGAAATTGGAAGGTGTTGTCTGCTTGGTTGTGCTTCCTAGATTTTACTAGCGCGTGCTGTTTGTTTACCCAAGTTGGCCATAGAATTTCTTTCATAAAATTCTAACTCGATCACAATTGACCCTCCACGTCATTCATGTAGAATGTAAGTCCTACCCCTAGAAGATTTGGAAGGTTCTCAACCCTTTCCTACCAACTCACCGGAGGGCTCTCCTCAACAGAGTGAAGTACAAGACATTTCCACTCCACCAGTGGAAAGAACTAACTCTTTAGAACAGTTCTGAATTACCAATTATCGAGAGGACTTTCGTCTTCCTCTCGACTCCGGGAAATGTATTGTACGAGTGAATTCTTCTAGAGATATAGTTGTTCAGTCTTCTGGATCACAATCTGGACCTTTCATAGGACCTGAGGGTCAAGATCCTTTTTGGACTACTGGCATTTTTAGACGGGATCTCTTTGGCTCAGAAGTAGGGGTTGATATCACTGTCGTACCTGAGCTGCCTGAAACATCTGATCTAGACGTAGTACCTTTTACTACTACCTATTATTTTCCTGGTACAGACGCTCTGCCATCTAACCACATCTTGACTATCCATTACAAATGGTCCATTACACTATGGTCCCAGATACTATGAGTCCTCACACCAGGATTATAGCAGCTAGCCAAGCCCCCATTGGCACACTGCTTTCACCCAGATTCACCCTAACCCTTCCTCTCGGATATCATGCGTTGAATGTTTCTATTCCCACTCCTACACAAATCTCATCCAGGACTCCTGGCGTTTCCACTTCTTCTGCGCACCATCTCGTTCCCAGTTTTATTCTGACACTTCCTCGACCCCCTTTAAGAGGACCTCTCCCATCCTCTATTGGAGGCACTGACCTTAGTGGCACCATCCCGTCTTTCACACCTAATTACCAGATTCCTGTTGGTGGACAATTTCACCAAGGAGGCCAAACCCAATCCCCTTTTGTAGAAAAAATCCCAACTGGGACGCAGCCCCCGATTGGAGAGAAAACCCCACCAACCCCACCCTATGGAAAAAACATACCTCCATCCTTGGCCTAGTATTGAAATTATCTTATACAACATAATCCTCACTCGACTGGGGGGCAACAACCTCAAGCTAGCTCCATCATACCTTCTAGTATAGGCCAACCATATCCAGGCACGTCTAATCCTATTTGGGGCTCGAACGCTCAACCCCATGCCCCTGTTCAAGGGTACAAACCTATGAATTACTTGCCTCCACACCAACCAATGAATCTACCCAGATCTTTTCATTATATGCAAACTTCTTATGGTCCCACTGGTCTACCGGTAGGACTCCCTCTCCAAAGTCACCAGTACCCACATGTGAGTAGACAGTTACCCTTCTTAGCCACCCTGTACCTCCCTGATCTGTCGAGGATTTTAAATGATCCGATCCATCACTCTCCTCAATGGCCCGCCATACCAGCCAAACTACCATCCAACATCCATAAATTCGATGGTAAACCAGGAGAGGACCAGAATAATCATGTAATGACTTTTCACCTTTGGTTCTCATCAAACTCCTTGATGGATAACTCTATTCGTTTACACCTTTTTCAGCGAACCCTCACAGGTTCCGCCGCGAAGTGGTATATAGAATTACCACGAGGCTTCTTCACCAACTTCAACACCCTTACTATGGATTTCCTCACCCACTACCAGTTACCGATCCGCTACGAAATGTGAACCGAGATTTTGAGTTCTTTCAAACAAACCAAAGCCACTCATATCTTTGATCACATTCATGAGTGGCGATGGAGACGATGTCTCATCAAACTCAAAATTCTCGATCAGTTGCTGGCAGAGTGGTTCACGAAATCATTCGTGAATGGAATCGCTCATGACATCGCCATGGGTGGAGTTTTCACAGAAGAACATGCAATCGGTCGTGCTCAATACCTCGACCTAGTTTATTCACAAACGGGTACTCTTTACGACTTACTCCCTGATGCACCTCGTCCTTCTACTTCCACTACTTCAACTACTCCTACTGCTTCTATTGCAGTTGACAGTGTGATTGGCACTTTCCATGCCCAACCTCATTCTTTCCAAACCTCTAACATCAACCCCAAACCCATTTCTTCTAATGTTCAAAATTATCCATCTCCTACCCCTCCCACTGGCAAAAATTCTAAGATAAACTCTGTTCAATCTATCCCCTTCGGCAAAAATAAATCCAAAAAAGGAAAGGGTAAGAACAAAGAGGATAAGAATACTTTGCAATCTGAGAAAACCAAAACACCACCTGTTGATGATAGGGATAAGCGCAAACCCCGATACCCTTGTCTTATTTGTGGTGATGATCACTACACTAAGGATTGTCCATGATGAGACGAGGTTACTAAGTTCCTTCAAGGGACCACGAAACCCCCCACTCCAACCGTATTATCACAACCCTTTTCCTCTCAACAACAGGCCCAATTGGTCATTCATGACCAACCTTCCCCCTCCAATACATCCTATGTCTTAATGTGTACAGGTGATTCAAAGAAGAATGACATCACACTTACCACTTGAGCCAAAGATTATTCTTCCTCCAAAGAGAAGGTTGATACAATACCTCCTTTGTTGGTCCAACCATATCCCACGAACCCACCTACCAATGGTCCTCTTCATCTCGAATGACCAAGACTAGATAGATTTCTTCGCCCTCCCCCAAAGGGTGTTGTTCGAAAATCGGCTTTCAATCCTCATGCACGTGTTGCCCAGAACTACAGTATTGTCGAAGATCTGGCCCAAGCACCGTCCGCGATGTCAACCCTCGAAGTCCTTCAGAGTTGTCCTATATAATGGAAGTCACTGTTGAAAGCTATTAGTGGAATCGACCCCACAGATACAAATTTAATAATTTTTGACTTGGAAGATCACATTCCAAGGTTACCCCCTCAACTCACATTCCAAATACAATTTATTGTCTTCGAAAAAAACATTTGTAGAAAAATTATTGATGAGGGTGCCTTGACATGTGTCATGTATAATACCTGCTAGAAAGCCATCAGTTCTCCTCCTTTGACTAAATCCCACAACATGCTCAAAGCCTTCAATGGATCTGGTTTTAAGCCTTACGGTGTCCTCCCTTTGTTGCCTATTACGCTAGAAGGAAAAACAGTCAATGTTGAAGTGGAGGTCTTTAACGCTCCTCTCGATTACAACCTTCTAATTTTCCGTAGCTGGATCGATTCCATCCGTGCAGTTGTGTCCACTCTTTTCCATGTCATGCGTTTCCCACATCTAGGAAAA
>SNQJ01S0004578.1:0-68197 GCA_010110895.2 Picea sitchensis
TTGCCAATTGATTGATGGGTCAATGGTTTGTAATTATTGCAAAAAGGAGGTTGGTGGGGGGGGTATTCATAGGATCAAACAACATCTAGCCAATGCAAGGGGGAATATAAAACCATGCTTGAAAGTTTCTGATGAACTAAAAGATGAGATGATGGGCCTTCTTGAAAGCTTTCAAGCAGATAAAGCCAAGAATAAGAAGGTTCGAAAAGAGGTGGGGAGAAGTAGTGGTGGAACTAGAATTGATAGTGATCCTCAAGATAGAATGCCTAGTTTTGAGGAATCCTCTACTTTCCCAATCCCTGGGCGTGATCCTTATACCAATCCTAGGGAAGAAGTAGAACATGTTGGTGGAAGAGGTGTTGGTGCATCAGGATCCAAAAAGCCTCGTGGTAACCTTGACTCATTTTTTTTACCCCGCACTACCCCTAGTTCTCAACCCACTATTGATGCCAAATGGAAGAAGATGGAAAGGGAGGTTGCTTGGGAATGCATTGCTAGGTGGTGGTATGATGCAGACATACCTTTCAATGCTGCAATGTCTATTTATTATCAACCTATGTTGGATGTTGTAGCTTCATGTGGATCGGGCTTCAAGGGACCTGGTTATGAGGATATTAGGGGGAATCGGTTAAAAAATGAAGTTGAAAGAGTAAAGGAGTACCTCACAAAGTTCAAGGAGTCATGGTTTAAAATAGGGTGCACAATCATGTTTGATGGATGGACTGATCAACGATCCCGCACAATTCTTAACTTCCTTATTGCTTGCCCTAAAGGAACTATGTTCCTTAAATCAGTGGATGCATCTGATCAAGTGAAAGATGCAAATTTACTATTTCGTCTTTTGGATGAAGTAGTTGAGGAGGTGGGGGTGCAGAATGTTGTACAGGTTATCACAGATAATGTCACAAATTACGTTGCAGCTGGAAGGATGTTAGAGGAGAAGCATCATACCATTTGGTGGACTCCATGTGCAGCCCATTGTTTGGACCTCATGCTTAAGGATATTGGGAAAATTGAATGGGTGAAAAAAACAGTGGAACAAGGTAAAAGCATAACAAGGTTCTATGACCGGTGGATAAAAGAAAATTGTTGCTCAAAAGAAAAGCGACCAGAGAAAATTCCTCCTCGAATTCTCAGCAAAATTATCCACCTCAGTAGATGTCGATGTTGCTACTTGTGCCTTCTTCTTCTTCTTCTTGGGACATTGACTTGCATAGTGGCCAATATTATGACATGAAAAGAATTTTACTTTGCTCATGTCCCTGGTATCTCCTCCACTACGCTTTTTCGCATGAAGAGCAACATTCTCCTCCTCTTCACTCTTTGGTTGGCTAGCCTGAAAGGAATCAACTCGTAGCTCCTCCAGGGTGAAGTCATCCCATAACCTCTCGCAATTAGGGAGTTTCTCCCGAGCCACCACTCCTCGAACAAACACTTCCCACTGCTTGGTGAAGCCATTCAAGGTTGTCCTCGCCAGTTTTGTCTGGTCCACGACCTCCCAAACAGTTGTCAGTTCATCTCTGATCTAAGTGAACTTGGCGAGGTAGGTAACCACTGACACTCCCTTGGCCATCTTCGTGCTTCTTAGCTTCTCTTTGAGCGGCATCTTCCTGCTCTGGTTATCAGACTTGTACAAATTCACTAGGGCCTCCCACATATCCTTAGTTGTCTTCTTGCCAGACAGATGAGGAATGATGTGGTCTTTGACTCCATCAACAATTACCCTCCTTGTCTTCACATCCTTCTTGAAATGGGTTGGTTGTTGTGTTGGATCTGTTGGAAGTACTACTTTCCCTTCAGCAAACTCCCACAATCCATTTTCCTCCAGCAGCAAACCCATTTGCTCCCTCCATGGACTGAAGTTTGAGGCGCCCTCTACCCTCTCTTCGAAACTCAAGCCTGCACTGGCCATTTCAGTGAATTGCTCTGACTCCACACATTTTGATTCACTCCATGGTCTGCATACCATGTTAAATATTCTTATAACTCAGCTCAGAAATTATTTCCAATAATTTGCCCAAACCTAGAAATTTATCTAGCTGATATAAACTTCAGAACTTATGCAAATAACCTACAGCTCAGTTATATAACCAACATAAACAGCAGAAACACTTCGGAAACCAAGCACAAAAATTAGACAACACCAGAAATACCTCGGAAACCCCAATGTGGGCAAAACCAACAAAGGAGGGGCTTTATTGGCATCAGAGGAATGAGAAAATTACAGCAGAAAAACTCAGATTTTCTTACAGCAGAAATCAGCACACTTTCTAGTCGTACGGCCCATCCAAGATGAGGTTATACGGCCCAGCAAAGTACGGCATGTATGACCCTCCTTCTCGGCTCTCTTCTGCTCAAGAAAATCGGCTTGTACGACCTCTGACTTTCAACCCTTTTCTGCTGATGTGGTACGGCCAGAATTGGCCCTCTTTCTTGCTGATGTACGGCCTCCTTTCTTGGTGATGTGTGCTTGTTGTATGGCGGCTGGCCCTTCCCTTCCCTGCAGATTTGGCCCAGCCAAAGCACCCCTCTCTCAGCTTTTCTCTTGCCATCTTCCTCAGCCAAGCACCTTCCTTCAGCTCTCTTGCTCAATGAGAGTTGTGTGTATCATCCTCACCGTCGGCCCCTCAATTTATCTTTCTTCTAGCCTCCTTTCTTCTTTGAGATGTGTGCTCAATTAAACCCTCGATGGCTCAGATTGAGGCACCTCCCTTGGCTGGACCCCACTCAGCACTAAGGTGGTGCACCCCACTAGCCTGGGCCCCACAAACCACTCAAAACAGATTTTTTGTTGAATTCCTAAGTTAGACTTAGGAAAAAATAAATAAGGTTGATCTGGGTAGTTTAATGTGTTCATCAGCATGCCTAGGACACTTAGGCCCATGTTGAGACACCTTTTGAGCTATAGAAACCACCATAGATAACTCTGGATAACTTTCATCTTTAAACATCTAGTAGATTTCTCCCCACTGCTTTGACCTAAAGCCATCTTGCATTCTATATCTCCATAAAATGATCTGGAGATTTATTCCATTGTTGGTTGTGTGGAGGTTTCTTCTTCCTGCACAACATGTTTAGTTTTCCCTTTATCCTTTGGTTCCCTTTCGGGAAGCATATTAATAACCTAAGCTTCATCAGAATAACCACATCACTCACTAATATCATTAGCAAATATAACCAAAGTACATCCATGGTTAATTCCTAAAGGATCAATACATATGATGGTTACACAACATTTCTAGGAAAAAAGCTTTCCAAACCAAGCATAGACTTGCATGGAAAGGTTCAGGTAATAGGTGGGTATTACACTACAAGCACCTTGATTATAACTTAATGAGCATATGGGAAAGGAACGCAAGCTCATTGCTCAAACATCCCACATGATTCAACGATATAACAAAAATATTCGAAAAAACATTAGAAAAATCCTTTTAGAGAAAAAAATTGCCAACATCAAGCTCGTGGTTTATCAGTGTGATCTTGATTCATCTGAGAAAGGCTATCAAAAAATTGAGGATAAGCTTGTTTGGTTTGAGCATCTGTTTGTGTATGGAAAGAGAAAATGCATGAGGGATGAACCAAGGTTCAAATCCCATCAGTGGGGTTTAAATCTCTTTAAATAATGGGAGAAAATCAAGGAAAAGAGGATGTGGGGGAGAGCCTGCTATACCCATATGAACGTTTTTCTTTACATGTTGTTGCATGTGAGCCACCTCATCTAACCTCTTAGACAAAACAAAACCCTAACCCCTTTTGAAATAGAAGTTTAATGTTTTATTCCCAAATTAAAATGATGTGATGGAGTGAAGAGCCTACCTCTATGTTGGTGCCAGGTGGTGATGAATTGCCAAATTAGAGATTTAAGGTTGTTTTGAATTCATTGCAGTGCTTGTGCGGTTGACAAGGTATCCAAACTTCAAAGCTTAAATTTACCAATGAAATCAAAATCCCAAACTCATTGTCATTTGTATTATACCTTTTCTTTTATTTTGTCTTCTTTCTGTAATGTGCGAACTACCAACCTTAAAGGTATGCAAAATAGAGTTATGCAACAGTGGGGTCATATTAATAATAAAAGAGTGAACTTCCTATTGCATCCCTTCGAACTATAACCTTTGAGATAATTGCATCAATTTCCTTTGAATAATTGATCTTGTGCACTGCATCGTGACAATTTAACATACATAACTTAATCAACCTTCTGATGCCTTCTAATGGGCAAGGTAAAGTTTCTAGTTGTGACAAGACCAATTTTAAAAGGTATGCATAATAGCATCATGTCGCAAAAATTCAACTTTTGCAAGGTTGTGCTATGCTACAGATGGGAATTTGAAATGATGCACAATCAATACTTCTTCACAAAAAATGGATCTTCGAAAGGCTTGCACTAGATCACAAATGTTGAAACTTCAAAAGATTGCACCATGTTAAAAGATAAACTTTGGAAGGATAGCGCGATATCACAAAGATTTAGCTTTCAAAGGGTTGCGCCATGCTGCAAAAGGTCAAAATTTTCAAAGGTTGCGCCTGTTAAATTTCGAGCTTAGATTAAGAATGCAATGTAATTTTATTTTTCTTCAATTTAATGAGCAGATCTGAAAACTTAAATGATAAATAATGTGGAAACTGAAAGATGTAAAACAGAAGTAGACAGTGCACAAGAATGGAGTCACACAATAACACAGGAATTTATCCTGGGGAAACCCAAAGAGGGAGAAAACCCCAGCAAACAATCTTCCTTATCATCAAATAAATGAATGATCAATCTGATTACAATATCACCATGAGAATGTGCTTCTGAGATTGCCAGTATGTGAGTGTCTCTTTGTGCTACCTACAAAAGTATCCTATTTGCAGTCTGCAAAAGTATCTATTTGTTGCCTGCAAAACTATCCTTCTTCTCCTCTAAAATGCGCTGCATAGAAAAGTGAATAATGAAGCGAGTAGTTCTCTATATATCCTAGGCGCAGAAGAGAGATAAGTGAATTCAGCTTAGAACTCAATGCATGACATGACAACTCACCTTTTTACTTGACTCTTCAACTCAACTCGATTTATAACTTGACTTGTAACTCGAGATGCCAACTTGACATGCAACCTCGTACTTGTCAACTCAAACTTGAAACTAGACTTGGAACTCGAGATGCCAACTTGACATGCAACCTCGACTTTGTCAACTCAATCTTGCAACTAGACTTGTAACTCGAGATGCCAACTTGACCTGCAACCCCGACTTTGTCAACTCAATCTTGCAACTAGACTTGTAACTCGACTTTTACAACTTGAGTTCATAACTCGACTTTTACACTTTAGTTTATAACTCGACTTTTACAACTTGAGTTCATAACTCGACTTTTACAACTTGAGTTCATAACTTGACTTTTACACTTTGGCAACTCGTCATATTCTCATGGTGGATAAGGACAAACGTGCCAACGCACTAGATCATCATAATTACATCATTTGCATAAGTGATAAGGAAGATTGTTTGTCACGTCAATCTAGCTCACGGGATTTATATATTCATCCTATCTATTGCTAGATTTGCCTTGGGTTTTGCACTAAGCTCACAAGGCTGACCTTGACTATTGCACATGGCTCACATGGTTTCTTTCCTGGCTCACAAGGCTTGTACGTTTGCCTTAACTCTTGCCATGACTTCACAAGACTATCTCTGGCAGCATCTCTTTTGTCCTGGCTCACAAGGCTTGTACATTGGCCTTGACTCTTTCCATGACTCACAAGACTGTTTAATCTCCAAGTCTCCCTGGCTAGCCTCAAGGTGGTCACTTAAGACCTCTTGTTGGAGAATGCCTTATGATGTTGTTATTTTTAACACTCCCTCTCAGCAAGGGAGGCATTCTCTGCAACTCCAAGTTTGCCTCTAAAGTGCGCAAATTTTGTCAATGGCAGTGGCTTGATCAGGATATTTGTTGTCTACTCATCTGTTGCAATGTACGTTAGCTCGATCACTTTTCTTTGTACCATATCTCTGATATAATGATACTTTAAATCTATATGCTTTGATCCGTCATGAAACACTGGATTTTCTGTGAGCTTTATACTACTTTGATTATCACAATGGATAATCATAGTCTCAAGCTTTTCACCAAATAACCCAAAAACAAGTTTTCTAATCCACATTGCTTCTCTGTTGGCATTGCTAGCCGCAATATATTCAACCTCGAAAGACTCGGTTGTGCTCTGAGCAATAGATCCCTGCTTCCGGCTGGACCAAGAGATCATGGTTGATCCTAAACTAAAGCAGTATCCAGAGGTACTTTTTCTATCTACTGGGCTTCCAGCCCAGTCAGAAGCTGCGTAACCATGCAGCATCACACCACCACTGGATGTATATTTTAGACCATAAGCATTAGTACCTCGGAGATATCTCAAGATGTGCTTACCTGCCACGCAGTGCATTTCTCTCGACTCAGCAATAAATTGGCTCAATGCACTGACCGTGAATTGCATGTCGAGTCTAGTGTGAGTCGAGTACATTAAAGACCCAATAAGTTGCATGTACATGGCGGGGTCCACCAAATTTGATCCTATATCTGAGTCATGCAACCTCTTTAGATTAGAAACCATAGGAGTTGTCATACTCCTGCAAGTCATGCCAAACCTTTTCAATATGTCTACTACATATTTTCCTTCAGATAAGCAGATCTCGTCTGGTCTCTGCCAGACTTCTAAACCCAGAAAGTAATGCATCAGTCCCAGATCTTTCATTTCGAACTCAGAAATGAGATCCCTCTTGCACCAGGCTATCTGATTTTCTTCTCCTGTGAGGAAAAGATCATCCACATACAAAACCAAAATAAGGAGTTGATTTTCAACAACTTTAAAGTAGAGGTTAGGATCAACACTGCTTTTATTGAACCCCAAGCTTTGCGGAAAGCCATCAAACCTGTCATACCATACTCTAGGTGCTTGTTTAAGACCGTATAAGGCCTTCTTTAACTTACACACATGAGAATCCTTGTTATGCACTACAAAGCCATCAGGTTGTTCTACATAGACTTCATGTTCCACTTCACCATTTAGGAAAGCAGTTTTTACATCCATTTGATGCAATTGCCAACCAAGTACAGAAGCAAGAGAAATAACTGTACGGATGGTAGTATCCCTGGCTACTGGTGCAAAAATCTCGTCATAGTCTATACCTTCTTTCTGGGAGAAGCCTCCCGCTACAAATCTTGCTTTATACTTTTCAACACTGTCGTCAGCTGCATGTTTTATCTTATATAGCCATTTGGATGAAACAACTGATTTATCTTTAGGTCTGGGAACTATGTCCCAAACACTGTTCTTCATGATGGACTTGTATTCATCCAACATGGCATCTTTCCAAACCTACAGCTTGTTAGCTTCTTCAAATAAAGAAGGTTTTGCATCACTAATGTTACTTACCAAAGCAACATAACCTGCATACCTTTGAGGCCTTTTGCTTTCTCTAAAGGTTCCTGAGGGGGTTGCATGCCTCTATGCTTCATGCAGAGTTTCTTTGAACCAAGCAGGTCTTCTTTTGATAGGAGGTTCTTCAAGAGACCTCTCCAACACCTCAGCAGGTTCTAAAGGAATATCTTGATCCATTGGATCATCGTGACTTTCCTCCCTCTGAAAGTCAGAACTGGAAGTTTCAATTGTAGGGGAGTCTAGCTCTTTTGTTTCATCATCAATCTGGAGCTCTCTAGAACGCTTGAAGACAGCGTCCTCATGGGAGGTTACATCTCGGTTGACTTCGATCTGCCTCTGTCTTGGGATATATATCATGTAAGCCTTAGAAGACTCACTATATCCTACGAATATCCATTTCTTGTCTGACGGTTCCATCTTAGTTATCTTCTCCTTAGGCACATGAATGAATATTGGACAACCGAAGATCCTCAAGTGTCCTACTTCTAGTTTCTTACCATTCAATGCTTCTTCAGGAGTTTTATACTTTAGGATTGCATGCGGACATCTATTATGAATATAGACGGTTGTACCTGTTACTTCTACCCAAAGAGAGTTGGGCAAATCTTGATCAAACATCATGGCTTTTGCAGCTTCACATATGGTCCTGTTTTTCCTCTCAGCAACACCATTTTGTTGAGGATTGTAGGGGATTGTCAACTATCTTTTAATTCCAACTTCTTTACAAAAGCCTTCAAACTCATGGGATTCGTATTCCCCTACATTATCTGATCTTAGGATCTGAATGTGCTTCCCTGTCTGATTTTCTACCAATGCCTTAAATTGTTTAAATTTAGCAAATGCCTCACTTTTCAATTTCAGAGAGTAAATCCAACATTTTCTAGAAAGGTCATCAATAAATATAACATAATACAGATAACCATTCAAGGAAGGAGATGACATTAGCCCACAGATATCAGAATGAATAAGTTCTAAAATTTCTTCAGATCTATTGTTACTATGAGGAAAGGACTTCTTTGTATTTTTCCCAAGTAAACAACATTTGCATACTTCATTGTTATCAGAGGGAATAAGAGGCATATCGCTTACCATTGGTTGAAGTCCTGGAAATGCCTTGAAGTGCAGGTTATTGAATCTTCTATGCCACAGCTCGTTGGAGCTGACTGTGATATGAACAAGCACATGAGCAAAATGTTTTGAGACTTTCTAGAGACCTCCTTCTCATATTCCAATGACTTATGCTGATCTTAAATGTCCATCCTTTGGCCAGAGGACAATTTTCCCATCCATGTATGCCACCTTATAACCTTTATCTTCAAGTGCTCCTACTGACAACAGGTTCTTCTTTAATCCAGGAACATACAAGATCTCATCAACATGACTAATGGATCCAGACTCTAGTTGAAGAGAGGTGGAACCGAATCCTTTAATCTCACGGCATGAGTTATCACCAAGTTGTACTTGAACTGAACAAGTCTTTTTCCTGAAATCTGTGAGGATGTTCTTGTCTCATGTCAATATGCTTTGAAGCCCCACTATCAACCAGCCAAGAGTTTTGGTCAGTAGTCAAGTGACCAGAGAGAGCAGACACCAAGTAGTATTCCTTTCCGTTCTCCTAATATTAGGAGATCCACTTGTCTTCTTTCCAGATTCTTCTTCTTTTGCAGTAGAAGCATGATGCTTCCTTTTATGGTAGTCTTTCTTCTTAGATCTGCAATCTTTAGCAAAGTGTCCCATCTTATTGCAGTTAAAACACTTTACTTTGGACATATCAAAACCCTTTGCTTTGAAGTTTCCTTTAAACTTGTCCTTCTGAAATTTCTTCTGAGAGGAAGATTTCTTTCCTCTCCTGGTCTTTGCAGTCAAGGCAACATTCTCTTCAATTGATGGACCACTCCTAGTGGTCATGCGACCTTCCTCCTGAAGGCAATCATGCCATAAGCGCTCAAAGTTTGGCTGAGACTCCCTGCCATTAACACTTGCAAGAAATGTATCCCAAGAAGGCGGAAGTCCATCGAAGATGGCTTGGGCGAGATCATCATCTTCCACAGTAACTCCTGTGACCAGCAATTGATCACGAATCTGCGCTATCTTTGAGCAAAATGATAGACAAACTCGCCCTTCTCCATTTTCAAATACTTGAGCTTGTTCTTCAAAATTCTCTTCTAGCTGGGTGTTGTCTTTTCATAAAGATTTACTAGAGTGTCGTAACAATCCTTTGTTGTCATTAGTGAAGTCAGTACAGGCATGATGTTGTCTTTTACAAAATCAAAGATCACTCGCTTTGCTTTAGCCTAATTTCTTTTGAATGCAACTCTACCAACATTGGAAGTTGGTTCCTCTACAACAGTAGTTACAAAATGATCTAACTCAAGCTCTTGGAGAATGTTCATGACCTTGAGCTTCCAAGCATTGAAGTTTGAGGGTCCCTTGAGCATGTCTTCAGGCCTGACTGAAATAGATGAAGACATCCTTGTAATGAATCCTTGCACTGAGTTGAATCGAGCTCAATCCCTGGACATGTGTGGGCTCAAGAACTGAAGATCTGAGCACTAATCACACCTTATGCTCTGATACCATGTTAAATTTCGAGCTTAGATTCATAATGCAATGTACTTTATTTTTCTTCAATATAATGAGCAGATCTGAAAACTTAAATGATAAATAATGCGGAAACTGAAAGCTATAAAACAGAAGTAGATAGTGCACAAGAATGGAGTCACACAATAATACAGGAATTTATCCTCGGGAAACCCAAAGAGGGAGAAAGCCCCAGCAAACAATCTTCCTTATCAACAAATAAATGAATGATCAATCTAATTACAATATCACCATGAGAATGTGCTTCTGAGATTGCCAGTATGTGAGTGCCTCTTTGTGCTACCTGCAAAAGTATCATATTTGTTGCCTGCAAAAGTATCTATTTGTTGCCTGCAAAAGTATCCTTCTTCTCCTCTATAATGCGCTACATAGAAAAGTGAATACTGAAGAGAGTAGTTCTCTGTATATCCTAGGCGCAGAAGAGAGATCAGTAACTCAGCTTAGAACTCAATGCATGACATGACAACTCACTTTTTTACTTGACTCTTCAACTCGACTCGATTTATAACTTGACTTGTAACTCGAGATGCCAACTTGACATGCAACCTCGTACTTGTCAACTCAAACTTGCAAATAGACTTGGAACTTGAGATGCCAACTTGACATGCAACCTCAACTTTGTCAACTCAATCTTGCAACTAGACTTGTAACTCAAGATGCCAACTTGACATGCAACCTCGACTTTGTCATCTCAATCTTGCAACTAGACTTGTAACTTGACTTTTACAACTTGAGTTCATAGCTCGACTTTTACACTTTAGTTTATAACTCGACTTTTACAACTTGAGTTCATAACTCGACTTTTACAACTTGAGTTCATAACTCGACTTTTACACTTTGGCAACTCGTCATATTCTCATGGTGGATAAGGTCACACGTGCCAACGCACTAGATCATCATAATTACATCATTTGCATAAGTGACAAGAAAGATTGTTTGTCACATCAATCTAGCTCACAGGATTTATACATTCACCCTGTCTATTGCTAGATTTGCCTTGGCTTTTGCACTAAGCTCACAAGGCTGACCTTGAATGTTGCACATGGCTCACAAGGTTTTTGTCCTGACTTTTGTCCTTGCTCACAAGGCTTGTACGTTTGCCTTGACTCTTGCCATGACATCACAAGACTATCTCTAGCAGCATCTCTTTCGTCCTGACTTTTGTCCTGGCTCACAAGGCTTGTACGTTGGCCTTGATTCTTGCCATGACTCACAAGACTATTTAATCTCCAAGTCTCCCTGGCTAGCCTTAGGGTGGTCACTTAAGACCTCTCGTTAGAGAATGCCTTCGGATGCTGCTATTTTTAACAGTGCCATGTCACAAAAGGTTGAAACTTTAAAAATTGTGAGCCATGTCGCAAAGATTTTGATTTTGAAAGGATTGCAACATGTTCACAGTTTGATCTTGCAAAAGGTTGCGCCATGTTTGAACTTTCAAGAGGATGTGCCATGCCACAGCTTTTGAAAGAGTACAAGTTTTCCAAGGCTGCAATATGGCACAACTTTTCAAAAGACGAAGTTAAACACGTTGAGCTAGTTCTAGGTGGAACCTAGACATGAGTATTAGATAGCTACAAAGCACATTGTGGGACGCTAAACTATGGTTTGAGATATGCCTCAAACATTGACGTACAACTGCATGGATTTATTGATTTAGATTGGACAGGGAGTGCAGATGACAGAAACAGTACTTCTAGTATATGTTTCATTTTGGGCTCTACTATGATATAATGGGCTAGCACGAAACAGAAGTTTGTTGCACTCAGCACTGAAAAAGCCGAGTATATTGCAGCTTGTGATGATTGTACGGAAGCAGTATGGCTCCGTAAGCTGGTTTTTGGACTATTTGATCAGGTGTTGGATTCGACTGTGATATATTGTGATAATCAGAGTTGTGTGAAGCTTTCAGAGAACCATGTGTTCCATGACAGGTCGAAGCACATTGAGATCAAGTACTATTTTCTTCGTGATAAAGTCTGGAAGGGAGAAGTGATTCTCCAGCACATCTCCATCGATGGGCAGACAACTAATATTTTGATGAAGCCTCTGTCCAAGATAAAGTTTGCATACTTGAGGGACATGCTGGGACTCGTGGAGATTGCTCCCTTGTTTGAAAGGGAGGAGATGACTTCCTCGGTTGGGAGGGAGTGCTAATATATGGCATCGTGGATAGTCAGTGTGTTGGTGGACAGACATTCTCCCTGTGGAGAATGGTCCAGGTTAACAGATTGTTGATTTGTATCATGCTAGTACAGCTTAGATATGATGCTTCAGCATCATGCTAGTACATCTTAGATATGATACATATGTCTTGAGACGCATCATGCTAGTACAGCTTAGATATGATACAGATGTCTTGAGACGCATCATGTCAGTACATCTTAGATATGATGCATTAGCATCATGCTAGTATAGCTTAGAGATGATTCATATGTCTGAGTCGCATCATGCTAGTACAGCTTAGATATGATGCAGTAGCATCATGCTAGTACAGCTTAGAGACAATCCAGATGACTCGCATCATGCCAATACAGCTTAGAGATGGTGCATTGACACCATGCTAGTACGGCTTAGAGATGATGTAATCGATACTCCACATCATGCCAGTATAGCTTAGATATGATACAGTAGCATCATGCTAGTATGGCTTAGAGATGATATTGTGGAGGAATTTAGCATTTGTTGGGACAGTCATTTTTCTAGGACGTATGTCCGGATTAGAAGAATGGTCCCTGTATCACTCTGTTGAGTGAGTGACTTATGCGAGACACTCTGTTGAGTGCGTTGAGTCCAGCACATGACTTATTCAGCATCATGCCCGATTACTCAGATGGAGTATGGCCTCGAGAGATGATGCAATTGATGATATATTTTGATGCCATGATACTATCAGATGATACTAATAGTGGTGATGTTGCTTGTGACTTGATCTGTGTGATCATGAGATAGCCTATGTGGCTATGATGATGCTACCTGTTAATACCTCCCTAGCTAGGAGGGAGTGTTGATATTATGGTAGTTGCGGGAGGTATCAACTTCCATGTGTAACCTCTAACTAGATTAGAATATTTTGGAAGCTAGAGAAACCCTTCACAGATGTGTAAAAACCCTAGAAGACAAGTCGGCTCAATAAAAGAATTAATTTTTAAAGTATTAGCCTCTAGCAAGAGAAGTCGACCTAGACAGGTGACTAAGAGCACTATAAATAGAGGGCGCTTAAGTTCATTTGTACACACTCTCACACTCAAGTCAAGTAGTGCGCAAGTCTAGAGGAGGCGTGCAGCAGCAGCGACTGCAACTGGGTATTGGTCTTGGTCTATGGTTTGGGACTTTCAGGTTGGTGGGCTACCTTTGGAGAAAGATGCGCTATCTCTTGGTTATCTGTTGGGTTTGGTACTGCTTCCAGAATCATTCTATATGTCAAAGGTTACGGTGCTCAGGGGTGGCTGCGTGCCAATGGTTGGGTGGCAATATTGCGATATTGTCTATGGTGAAACGAGCACATCGATTATTTTAATACTACTATACATTATCATATTAGTAGAGTGTTCTATGATGAAAGTGAGACACTCAGTTTTGTATTAGAGGCATTACACATCATGATTTCAGTCTAGAGATTTATAAATTATCTAATGAGTTCAGTTCTACTGTTGTGATTCATGAATGGTTTTGATTCTTAACTTTAAATATGTTTTTTTTAAATATTATTATAATTTTTGTACGTGGCATTTCCCCGTCGTATCCAAATCTTGGCTTTTCAAAAATCTCGCGGATCCATATCCTAGAAACCTAGCTTCAACTCCACACATGACCCATCATCTTCCCCTCACCACTGCAAAAACTATCGATGTCTCTTCCATCTTAAGAAGTAAGCATTCCTCTCCCTGAGGATACATGAACTTTGTGTAGCCCTCCGCCACTCCCCAAAAACCATCTAGCGTACCCTTTTCCCTCAACACCACACCATCCCCTCAAACCTAGACCTCGAATCCATGTTCTCCCACACATCCTCGCTTTATGACATTCCCAGACAACCCTCCACCAATATCCCCTCCCCTTCGCCTTCATGTCATATTTTCTCTAAGAGAGACATCAAAAGAGTAGCAAGAGCTATGAGTAACAATAGAGAAGTAAACGAGGAAAGCCTCCAAGCTTAATTCCTTAAGCATGGCATCCGATCTCTCAACTCGCACACTGTTGATTTATTTAACCATGTTGTATGTTCCAAGTTCCCCCACGCTTACACTAAACACATCATTCACCCGAACCACAAATCAAGGACAGCTTCGATCTGAACAACTACTGAACTATCATGGTTGGACATACATTCTCCAAGCCTTACGCCACAGTCCTACATCAATCGATTCCATACATGTTAGAGAGTCAGCACCTCAAGGCCAGAGGATAGGCCCATTTCCGCCCAGACTACCAAATAACCAATCACAGCTTCACGCAAAGGGTTGTTATCGAGGAGGCTTGCCATTTCTCTTCGAAAGTCTATTGTTGCTTTGTAGACTTTTTGACACAATCTCGAGAGAGGCATTATTCTAGAGACTTCCTAACATCGACATCTCTGAGACCATCTTGGCAGCCATTATGAGATTGTACGAGTCAGTTCTAGGCCACCTCCAAACAATCCATGGCCTTTCTAACTTCACTGACTCTCCTGGGAAACTATATTGATGAGATGGAGTCTTTTCTCCACAAGCGCATTCGAGAGGGGGATGGATGCTTTCTACATCAAGTGTTGATTTCCCTGCTCCTTTTTACAATGACTTGATCTTGTTGACCTCTACTCCTAAGGGCCTACAGAGACAAATTGACGTTCTTGCCATCTTTTGTGATCTTTGATAGTTGACGGTCAACCTCGGTAAAACCAAGGTTATGATCTTCAATGCATCAAAGAGCTTTCTCTCTAACAAACATTTCCACTTCCCACGGAAGAGATCATGATCATCACGACTTAGACCTACCTAGGGGTCCAGTTGTTAGGGCCTTATTTCAGTATGCATTAAGCCCTCCATCCTTGACTCACCAAAGGCAACGACTCCCTAACCCTCATCGAGAGACAACATTTCCAAGGTTAGTTTCAAGACGTTTCGTCCAAACTTTACCTCATGGAGAGGATTATCAAACACAGTCCTCTATGGTTCAGACATATGGGGATCGAGCTTTGCTACAGACAGATTGGGCCCAGACGGAGAGTTTAGATCATGCTTCACAGGCCCATCATCAGGCAAATGTATAGTCTCCCAACCCATTATTCAAGTAGAGTTCGGTTTCCACCCCTTTCACCTCAAGGTTATCTTTCATCTGGTCTCTTTCCTATAGAGTCAGGACCCTTGGGGACTCTACCTCCGAGTGAGAGAGAGGTACCCCTACCCTAGTCCATTATTCAAGCAAAGTTCAAAGTCCACCCCTTTAACCTCGAGGTCATCTTTCATCTGGTCTCTTTCCTACAAAGTCAAGACCCTTGGGTACTCTGCCTCCGAGAGAGAGAGATTATCCCTACCTTGTACTTTGCTCTTCAGAGGCCCTTGCCTCAGATTGCCACACAGGTCATGCACCAAGTTGGTTTTCAGAGGCCTCTTGACTTCTCCAATCGATGGCAATATCCCCAGAGTGCATCCCCCCCCTGTTAGGTAATCTTTAGATGCGCCTGGCCATCTCTTGCCAACTAGACAGGATCTAAATCAAGCCATCCAAGAGGACATCTATATATTGTACATCCAACTCACTTGGACCTCACCTCCAAAGAGCATGGGCCCAAAGTTGTCTTTCTACCATGAGTACTTCTTGGAGTTGTGTGATGGTATCATCATTCGTCCCCCATACACACGTAGACAATGGATAAAATCACTCAAGATCCCTTTGGGCCTATTCAAGCTTGGCTCTCACAAACTATGGGTGGAGACTGATCACCATATTCCCTGATCAGATAAGATCTGCTAAATGTGCCACCTAAAGGAGCTAGAGACAAAGATGCATCTCATTTTTAGGTGCCTCTTCTAGTCCAAGATTAGAAGCTGCTACCACTGCCTCTATAGGGACTCGGGGAGACCCCTCTCCACTTTTTTCAGAAATTGCAATCAAAGATGCCTAGCCCTCTTCACCAAGGAGATATTCAGCCACAGATCTCAAAACTTACACTCCCCACCCCGCCATGGTACTACCAAGAGGATCACCTCATACTTTCATGCTCCTCCATCAAATAGGGGCAACAAGAGACATGCAAAGGTTTAGAGTAATGTTATCGCACAATTTGTACTTGTCCAAAGCCCAAGACAAGTAGGTGAAATTGGTGTAACAACAGGATATCCCACCACTATCACCTCAGTGAGAAATCCCCACTTTTAGGGATGGATGAAGGTCCAACCCAAGGGAGGCATCCCTGGTGGCCTAAAGGGCTGGGTAAGCTAAGGATACAGTTAAGAATCAACCCCCCATCTCACTCGTCACCTAAGTCAAGAATGTCTATGTCCGAAGAATTAAGGCAAAGAAGAGTATTGGTGTACCTGCTCAGAATAAGAACAATATAGCATATATATAGCAATTTCCAAGTACAAGAATGATAATAAGACCACAATAGGCAATAGACAATCAGATAAATGATGGCTGGAGCAAAATTGCAGCTAGATGATGGTTTATAACAGCAAATAGTAATTTGTAACAGCCACAAGAATTAGTTCTCAGAATTGCAAGAAAAGACAGTGAAAATTAAGCATATATCAAGTGGATTATCTAACAATTGTCGTAAGCAATTTCTGAGTAGTTTAACTATGAGTTAAGTTAGTGTATGCAACAAATTAGTGTGAATTAGTATGGCTGTAGCAATGTTTTGCAACAGCAGCAACCAAATTAGTGACCTAGGATAAGTTAGGGTTAGAGATAAGTTAGTAAAAGCTTGAGAGAATAAAGTTTGAGTGTTTGTTTGATCAATCCTTCACAAGAGCAATAGAAATCAGTGCCTCTTCGACTTATGGAGTCAATTACAACAGCAGCAATAACTTGGAGAAATAAATGATAATATTTGTCTAAGGATAAGGAGAAAGTCTTGAGTTGTTGGCTCTTCAAGGCCTCAAGCTCTAAGTCTCAAACATGGAATTTAGCTAGAGTGCAAGCTCTTTTGGGCTCTAGTGAATTCCTCTTCTCCTTGGACACTTGAAAAATATTTGCAACAAGCTCTAGAACAAAACTTTTAAAGTGCTATAGCACTTTACGGCTTTAGAAGCCTTTCTAGACAAGATCTTCTTAGCAATTTAACAAGTAGAAAAAGACTAGAGAGAGGAAGAAGCACTTTATGTCCCTCTCCTAGGGTTTAAGAGCAAGCAATTGCAAAATCTTAAACATGAACAAGTAAAATATACCACAACATTTATAGCATAAACAAATTGCAGATTTTTACTTACATCACCAAGAATAATTAAGCACAAACCCTAGTTGAATACTTTCCACCACAAAAATAGCCAAGAGACATCACAAAATAGCTTCTCCAAGAGGTGCGCACTAGTTCAAGAGACCGCCCAAGTGTAGTGAAAATTTCAGTCCTACTCTCTCATGAGAGGAAGTTATGATCTAAAAAATGAATTGAGGCTAGCCATATTTATATGGGAAATCCTAGCCTCTTTAATCCAAAAGTAGTGTCTTTTCACAAAATTGAGCCCACTTTTTAATTTGTTCATTTAAATTTACATAATCCAAAATTTACATAGAATAAACCTAAAAAGGGGTGACGTTAGGCTCCAAGAAGGTGACATTGAGGTTGCTTGGTGGAACATTGGGCCTCCAAAGGCCAATAACCATGCCACACCCTCCTTCCATATGATCTTCATCAAACCCTGGCCTTCTTCATGGTGACGTCATAGGCTAGGTGAGTGACGTCCAAGCCTCCAAAGGCTAGCGTCCAAGTGGGAGAAGGTGGGAGCTCTCCATCTAGGCCTGCCAGAGTGCCTCCAAAGGCAACGACCTCCTGTGCAATGGTTATCACCAGCCTACCCCAAACATGGGGTCTCTGATTCCATCCTTGGGCTCCAAAGCCCCATGAAGGTCCGAACAAGTCATCTCCTCATGAATACTTGTCCACCAGGAAAGGTCCTGCAAAGAAAAACAGGTACGCCCTCCAAGAGTCCATAAGTCACAAGAATCATGCCAAGTAAGCCACATCTAATGATAGAACCACCCCAAACATGTGCATCAAACCCCCCTTTTCAAACTAATCAAATGCTCAAAGACCTTATACAATTTGTCAAATTTAGGTGTGGGAGGGGTGTCAAGGCATCCTGTTGGGTCAATCAATCCCCAAGTCAAAGGTGTTTCCCAAGGGAAGCCTATCTAAGCCATGTGTGAGTATGAGGTGAAGTGGGGTAAGACTTTTGGGCATTGGGTTCATGACATACAAGGGTTCGTGTTGTCTCATTTATGGGTGCCTTTGTAGAGGGTGTGTTGCACCTTCATTTTCAATGCAACCTTTTTCCAAGCCCATTTATTGCCATTAATTAATTAAAGTCCAAAACGATTGGATACTATAAGACATGGAAAGAAAAGAGCACCGCAACGTCACTTGAAGCTTAGCTACACCGAGTGCCATATGCATGGAAAAAAAGGGGCACCGCATAAATGCACCTCCTCAAAAAGTGGGACATCTATATAATGAGTTTGCTTTTGCAGGTCTTTCGATTCATTAGGAGAAACACTTCATTGTTCTCAAGACCTCTTAGGTGAGCATCTGGAAGGTTTATTATTGGCTTTTATCTTTTTCCAATTACATTTCCCTCTTGGCCTTCAGCCCCTTCTTCCCATGAAATGAGGTACAAACCCTTATGGGGTCAACGCACCTGAAAATCCCACAAGATGAGGAGACGAAAGGGGAGAAGTATGGAAAGTGATAAGTATGATCGAGAATGGTACGATGACTCTTCAAGGAACCCCCAGATTCCCAAGGGTGACCAACTTACTAGGATGGAATGACACCCACCAAGGTTAAATAAGGCAAAGAGTATAATTCCCAAGCAAACGTTTTGTAATCAAGAAAGAATTCTTTGCAACGTTCAAATGCTTCAATTATTAGGGTGACAGTTACCATGATACCGAACTTATTACCTCATGGAGCAACACCTGCTATCCTCTGGGGCCAAGCCGATGTGATGGATGTTGTTATGTTGCCAGTGATGTATGGTGGTGCATTATGAATAAGAGGGACCTTGCGGGGCTATGCTAGTCAATCTGGCTCTCGGCACTCCATGTCTACTACATGTGGGCCTTGAGACATGATCTCCATAGTTACCCCTAGTGTGAGGGGGTAGCAAGTATTTCAGACCATAGAGTGGTGAGACATTCGGTCTCACCTCAAGAGTTCAATAGATATCATTGAGGTCGGTTCGGAGGTGTCGGACCAATCATCAAACTACACATCCTCATAGTAATATGGACCAACTCTGGAAGGATCTAGAGCAGGGAGCCTCCCACCCGTTAGAGTACCTCCTAGTCTCAGTTGAATAGACAAAGATCTATTTAGAGTTTCTTTCCTTCGACCTTGGATGGTAGGAGACCAAGGCTTCCCCACTCTTACGCCCCCTGGGATTGTACAATCATATCCCACCATAGGGACCGAGTACTCCAATAGCAATCCAATGCCTCAATCACGCGCCTCACCATCAGTCATCAAGCCCTGGAGATCTTGAAATCATCCTCAAATCTCTCTCTTTCTCTCTCTGTCTCTCTCTGTCTAGTTTTCCAATATCGGATTCTTAGTTTGTATCACTACACCTACAATACTACTATATATCTTTTGGTGTTGGTTAGACCTAGTGATTAGCTTAGTTAGATACTTAACAGTGATGCACTTTTTCTTTAGCTCCCTTTTAATTTATCCTGCTTTCAACATTACCTAGGAATTGCTTTTGCGCTCCCACATTGTACTCACATTAGGTGTATCTTATAGTCCCATTGACCTACTTTTGCGGTCATCTGTTGGACATTAACAAAATTATCTTATCTTATTTTATCTGACCAACAAATTTGTACAAGTAATTTCCAGCATTGCATCAACCCAAGAGAAATAGAAAAAAGATGGAAAACCCACATTGGATCTGTCTTTCTTCCAATCCTCCCAAAGATATTCAAATAAGCTTGGAGAGGAGCTCCCAACCTTCCAAATGTGCCTCTAACAAATGAACTTCTCATCTATTTATACCTTTCTAACCAAACCCTAATGAATAAAATACTATTAAATGAGAGCTACAGACTCTAAAAGTTGGCCGCTCCTCTTGGAGTGCTTTTTAGAGTTTGATTTAATTACAAAGTGACATATGTCAACCTCTCTATGTACATAGCTCCTCCAAATATGTGAATCATACCAGAACCATGTGTAATACCCAAAAAAGATCCTCTAACATGCCTTTAGATGACCTCTTGAAGACAACATCCATCCTTTTGAGGGTAAATCCATGATTCAAACAATAAAAAATCATTTTTTCAACTCTCAAGTGGAACACTCTTCATCCAGAGGACTCCTTTGACCATACACATGCTCCAATCACCATATGCCATCATTCTAAGCAATGGCATTCCTCCTTTGGCCTCTTTCCTTGCCACAAGTCAATCTCCAAGGCTCCTCCAAAGTAGGGTGTTTGCTCCTTTTGCCCTTTCAGTGAATGAGATGGGTCCATAATGACCCTTGTACTCTTCATAAGCAGCATGCCTTTCCTTTGAGGGTTTGATCAAGTCAACAATCCCACATGGCATCTCCTCATGCAAAGGCCTTGAATGATGTGTCCTTACCGCAAACATCTCAAAAAGTGAGATATGCCTCCAAATATATAAAAATGGATTAACTAACGTGACGATACCCTAGCTACGAGGAGGCTTCCTCCCCATCATGCTCTCCCTCCCAAATCTCACTTCAGAGTGGAGAGCATTCTCAAAACGATTTCCTACACTCTATAAATGATTCCCCACGCTCCCAAAATGAATCATGTTGCTACTAGACCATGGGAGAAAAACTTAGAAATTGTTCGTGGTAAGAGGCTTAAGAAAGCTTAGTAGATAGTATAATTATTTGTCTTTCTCAGTTGAGAATCTAGATTTAAGAACTTAGAATCATATGTCTTTATGATGGTCAATTTTGTAAACATTATATCACAATTGAAGTTTGAACTTTTGATGGCATATTACAACTCTTTGGTCATGTTTGTTTCATTTCATGATTAATGGTTATCTCTTACACTTTGTTGATGACAAATGTTTTATGTTGAAACTTGAAACTTGAAGGTTGATGTTAAGGATGATCATTTGATGACGACAATACTATAAGTTTTCACTGCTAGATATTTGATGTTATTGGTTAATGCTTCAATGATTATCATTAATCTACTACAAATATTTATGTTTTCATATTTTTTGCAACTAATTCACCATTTTGCGTGCCTTTTTTGAACATACATATTATATTATATTATATCAAAATATACAAAATATATATTATATAAAAAAACGCTCTCAGAGCGCTTCTCTCTCAGAATCTTTTGGAAATTGGTGCTTTGCGCTCACTCCCATCAACTATGGTCCTTGCCCCCAAAACTTCTCCTCAAAGAGAAAACACGCCTCCAAATATGTGGAAACTACTCCATTAGGGCTATTTCTCCCCCCTTCTTGCATTCAACATGCCATGGCCATTTCCTTGACGAGGGCATTTCTCCTTAATTCTATGTTTCACCCTTACCTCACCTGAAACAATGCCTTGGACATCTCTTGAGGTAGGATGTTCATCTTCTAGGGCTTGTTTCTTGTTGACATCCTCCATCCAGGCAGTCTCAGGCCCTATGAACAATGTTCCATCAATGATGCAACAAAAGGTAATGTAGGTCATGTAACCCTACCTCAAATATGAATCAAATGTACCCAGGTGGAACCTCACAGGGAAATACCTTCGGAAAAGCCTCCATCAAGCCATCAATACTCTTTCACACCATTGTCCTTCTCTTGGATGATGAACAAGGTGCTCGGGCAAAATAGAACAAGGTGTGTGGCCTCCAAGTTTCCCCACAACCTATAATAGAACAAGGTGTGTGGCTCATGAATCCAACCCTTTTCTCATCAAAAACCCTTTTATTTATAGTGAATAATCTCTATCTACCCTAAGGAGGTCGAAACCAAGGAGTTACATAGGATCCTCCTCCATTTAGGAGTCTTGTTACAAAAGATTCCAACAAAAGCCTAACAAATTCCTATTTTTTTGGGATTTTGTCTATGATGATAAATGCCTTTTGAAATAGGTCATCCTGATTGATCTGGAGATGGAATACATGTCTCTCATGTCCAACAAACTCCTAGGAGACCATTTGAACCTTCCTTGACAGGTGGCAACCTCCCAACAAGGTGAATATCCAAACAATAATTGCTACAGGAAATTCCGTAGCGCCGTTGTAAAACAGTTATGCACATTCCGTAGCGCCCTTTGTGTGTTTGGCTAGGTGATTCCATAGCGCCTTTTCTGTATCTAATATCTCTCTAACCATAACACTTTTTGCAAAACTGAGAGAGGTTTTTGTTATTTTGTATGTGATGAACAAAAACCTCCTAAAATTTTCAAAAATACTTTCTCATCCATGACTACATCCATGATCGACAGAAAACAACTGTTCATCCATGACTACATCTTTGCTTGAAAACTGATAACCCTCTAATCTTCTAGTGATCAAATTTTGATCATCGGTAACAACAACTTTCTCTTCAGAATGATGATCACAAGATGATGATAAAACATGGTTTAAAGCATATTGATCATTATCAGCTAGAAACATGTAATTACCTATGCAATCATCAATTACCTCATGATCAAAATGGTTTGAAAATTGATCGTCAACTTGCCATGCATTCCTATCCATAGAAACATCTACCAACACTGAAGAATTCTGATACGAATCTGAAATATACTTACATCCTTGTTGTTGTTCCAAATCTGCTTCATACTCGCTGCCTTCATGCTCAAAAACTTAAACACACTGACAGTTCCCTTGCTCATGTGCATGCAGATTTTCAAAGTAAGTTGGATCTCGAACTCCCTTGGAAGCACGAATGTTCTCCTCAATTTCTTGGGCATCTTCAAATAAGCATGCTAAGGATGAAGACTTCCTTTCTAATAGGAGAAGGACAAGCTCTGAATGTTGAGCCGTAACGTAGTATACCATGGCAGCAGTCTCTGTAGGTCGGATCTCCAAAGGCATGTCATGATAAATGTTGTGGAACCTTCTATTGAAGACAGACAAGACTTCGTCTTCCTCTCTCCTCAAGGCATAAAAATCAGCGAGGTACAAATCAAGAGACTTGTTCTCACCCCAATGCTTTAGAAAAGTATTGGACAATTCGATCCAAGAACCAATGGAATCGGCTCTCAAACTCTTAAACCATATTGCAGCATATCTAAACAAAGATTTGGAGAACAACCTCATAGTAACATCATCATGAACTATCTCAAACTGATCCAAAAAAATTTCAAAGGCCCCCAAATGCCTCTCGGCTGTGACATGATCCTCTCCAAAAAAACGGGGAAGGTACTCAAGGCAATCAAGAGGGTAAGGATGAAAGATATATGGCAGCTTTAAAGGCTTGAACACTTTATCCTGATTCTAGTTTGAAAAGCAGTGGGATGAACACGAGGAATAACAAGTTGATGGCAAGGCTCGATAAAAAACTGAAGATAATGAGATCTGAGAAGGCTTTGAATCACTTTTATCATTCTCATGGTCATGAGGTTGAGTATGTTCGGGAGGGATAGAGATATAAACCTCGTTCTTCTCAATAGGATGAAATGAAGTTTCAGGACCAACCTCAACAACACAAGCAAGCTGCAAATTTTCTTCTAGCAAGGATGGATATATAAAAAAAGGTCGATGCTCATCAGAATAAACAAAGCACAAGATGATCCTCTTTATATGTGAAGGGAAAAGCAAAAATGAGTTGATAAAGAACAACAAAAGTTCATGAAGAAAGTTCATAAGCTGATACCTGGTCATCCCCTTTCCTATGGTCATATTTCTACCAACAGGATCCTCCCTAGTGGAGTCTTTGATTGTGGAGTGGCCAGGTAGATGATTACAGTCAATTTTTTGTATCCCTCTCTTATCTACCATCAAGAGTTGGATCTATGTTGTTCTCCCAGGGAAGCTAGCTTCACACTTCGTTCCCCAGCAACGGCGCCAAAAATGTTAGCACTGAGAGTCACACTTAGACTGTTGTAAGTGCAAGCCCAGTACCCAGTAGAATATAAATGGATTAAATGGTTTGAGTAGGTGGATCAACAAGACTAGAAAAGAAAGGGAGAGGGCAACAAAATGTCTGCAGAGGCATTCAATTGGGCATGGAGTCATAACATCCTACAAATCAAAGGCAATCAAATTGTATATCAGACAAAGAGATATATAATGATGAGTAGAAGCATGGTGAATATGACAAAAGGAAGAACATCCATTATACAGAGATCCTTTCTGCAATAGATAAAGATTTGCTTAAACAATGAACAATGATTTAATGGGCAAGCTACAGCAGATCCTCTATTGTTCATGAATCCATCAATCAATGGCAGCTATGATCCTCAAAACCTGCAATATGTTCAAGCAAGAAGATAACAAAGAAGTGGGAAAACAAAGAAGACAATCTGATAACAGCTCTCATGAATTTTTAATGGCAGAAAATGTCTTTACAAACAAGCCCTCAGGCTTACAAATGAGCAACTAAAACTACTCCTCCAGCTCTCTCCTCTCTTGGCTCATGAATCCAACCCTTTTCTCATCAAAAACCCTTTTATTTATAGTAAATAATCTCTATCTACCCTAAGGAGGTTGAAACCAAGGAGTTACATAGGACCCTCCTCCATTTAGGAGTCTTGTTACAAAAGATTCCAACAAAAGCCTAACAAATTCCTTTTTTTTTTGGATTTTGCCTATGATGATAAATGCCTTTTGAAATAGGTCATCCTGATTGATCTGGAGATGGAACACATGTCTCTCATGTCCAACAAACTCCTAGGAGACCATTCGAACCTTCCTTGACAGGTGGCAACCTCCCAACAAGGCGAATATCCAAACAGTAACTGCTACAGGAAATTCCATAGCGCCGCTATAAAACAGTTCTGCACATTTTGTAGTGCCCTTGTGTCTGGCTAGGTGATTCCGTAGCGCCCTTTGTGTGTCTGGCTAGATGATTCCGTAGCGTCTTTTATGTACCTAATATCTCTCTAACCATTACACCTTTTGCAAAACTGAGAGAGGTTTTTGTTATTTGGTATGTGATGAACAAAAACCTCCTCCAGTTTTCAAAAATACCTTCTCATTTGTTCATAATCCAAGTTTTAAGTTAGTCACTCAAAAACTGCAGAAACACAGTGTGGTCTTTGAGAGGGTGTTTGGAGGCCTTCCCAGAGGAGTTTTGGGCTGCAAGAGATATGGTTGGAAAGCTTATGATGTCTGCTACACAATGGAATCATCAAGTACTGCAAACGCCTTCTCAAAATCCCTGAAAAACTGACTTGAAGTCAAGCTGTCCAAAAGTACAAGAACTCTCCTATAGCAATTGTATTTTGGGAAATTATCTCAAATTATAATACAATCTTATGTGTTAACACCTGGTATGGCAGGAACAAGTTTCTACATCACTAGATCACATTCATTGGAAATTCAAAACTATAAAAGGCTTAACCTCGTCAACAGATAATCCTAAGTTTAGATAGGTGATCTCATACAGCAGTGGGAATGCTTTACATTCAATATTACATCCATATAGGCTATCGGGTAGCATAAGCAAAGGTTAATATTGTAAAGTTGATATTTTCCCTTGTATGGTTTGTAGATTTACTAGTAACATTATAAAAACATGTTGATCAAGATCAGTTGTCCAAAGCCCAGCTTGTTGATGATTTAGTTCATGGTTTCTTGTTGATCGTGTTATATTATTTTTTATGCTTCCGGGGTAGCTTAGGGCACCCATACAGATTCATATCACTGATTGTACTTTCTAGTCCCATGGACCTTTATTTTGGCCATTTGTTGCACATTAATAAATTTATCTTATCAACCTTATCTTACTGTTTATTTGTGGATTTCCTCCATGAAGATTCCATTTTGTTTAGCTAAGAATGTATTTAGAAGATTTACATCTATTAGTTGATATTCATGTGATATATGGTTTGATGACAAATTAACATTTATGCTTTTTGGACAATTCACTCTGTTATATCTACAACTCTAGGTCCCGGTTGTGTGTGTCGTGACTCTACAAAAAATAACTGACCAGATTATGTTAATGTAGCACACAATGCTTCAATTCAGATCATACACATAACCAGGATATAAATAGAGAGCATTTTTCAGGGAAACTGTTTCAGGTAATAGTAAACACTAGGTAATATGATAACTGTGGAAGGCCAAAAAACTGAAAGGACTAAGTACACGTCGCACAAGATTTTTCACAAATACTGGATCAGTTATTAGGGCAATAAATATGAAGCTTCTGCTCTTCGTAGCAAACATCATACAAAAAAATAAAAGAAGTAATGATGAAGTGTAGCACGCTGGTGAGCTTCACCAATACAAAATCATGAGGTCAAGACTCAAGAACATTTAGTAGAAAAACATATGTCACCCACATAACTTGGGGAAGTTGTGAACACAAAACATAGATAATTGCCATAATCTAGAGAACTTGAAAGAAACATAATATTCCTTAAGTTTAAAGAGAAACCTGGCAAGCATCTTCTGAATAATAAGGAACTACTCCATTAATCTACCATTAATTCATAATTGCTAGATTGGTGTACAGTGACTCCTTCTGGGAAGGGGAGGTAGAAGTGTGCTCATTGAATGAACCTTTGGTAAAGGTTCTGAGATTGGTTGATAACAATAAGCCCGCAATGGGTTACCATAGATAGGACCAAATAAGCTATCCGGGCTTATTATGTGGGCAAGGGTACCCCCGAGTTTAGTAGACAGATGTTGTTATGGGATTTGATTGATAATCGGTGGACTGGGATGCTCCATCGACCCATTCATGCAGCATCACTTTTCTTCAATCCCGCATTTTCCTACAAATGCAACTTTGGTTTTGATGGGGAGGTGATGGAAGGGCTCCTTACTTGTCTTCAAAGGATGGTACCTAATGTCAAGATTCGCATCGAAATTAATCGCAAGATAGAGTTGTATTGGGATGGTATTGGACTATTTGGCTTTGATGATGATGTTTCCGCAAGGACCGTTTTGATGCCACGTAAGCTAAGTTACCGGATCCGTCTAGTATGAACGCTGGATCCGCAGATCTGCATTTCAGATCCGGATCCGGATGGATCGATCTAGATCCGCCCAGAAACGGATCGGAACCGCCACGTAGACGTTTATGTTTGCTTAGGATATGGATCCCGCGAAGAGGAAACGGATCTGGAGAAGAGGAAACAGATCCCGAGAATTGGAGACGGATCCCGCGGCAACCGACCCCACACTCGCACAGATCCAAGGAAATGAGACCTCGTTTTATGTGTTTTTAGGTTTTTGGTATTTTTTAGGTTTTTGGTGTGTATTCTAATTATAAACCAACCCTGTCCCACTTCTGATTCATCTTAAAGTAATCATTTGGACTCTAGTGAATAGAGTCGTGAAGTTTGAAATGGGGGCGGAAGTTTGAGCACTCAACAGTCAGCAGTCAGGGCACTCATTAGTCACAGAAGTCCATGCAGTCAGGGTGCACTCACCAGGGCAGTTGGGTGCACTCAAGGGGTAGTGGAAATTGTGCATAGTGTTGGTCAGCCGCTACGAGCAGTCAGCAGGTCACGGGTATGTTGAAGCTTGAGTATTTTAATTTACGATTTAGTTTAGTGTTTAAACTTTAGATTAGTTTCGTTTAGTTTTAGTATTTAATTTAGTTTTAATTTAGTTTAGTATTTAGTTTTGTATTTAGTTTAGTATTTAGTTTTATTTTAATTTAGTTTAGTAATAGTTTAAACTTGTAGTAGCTTAATTTAATTTCGTAGTAGTTTAGTATTTAGTTTTATTTTAATTCAGTTTTGTATTTAGTTTAGTTTTTAATTTAGTATTTTTAATTAGTTACTATCTAGTTTAATTTAAACTAAACAAAATACTAAATAGTAAATAATTAAAAATTCTAAACTACATAGTAAATAATTAAAAATACATTTTACTCAGTAAAATGTATTTTTAATTATTTACTATGTAGCTTAAAAATTACCAATTACTAATATAATTAATTACTAATTACTAATTAAAAATTTACTAATTACTTAGTAATTATTATTAAAAAATACTAAATACTATCACCCGGGTAATTGTTAGGAGTAATTACTTGCCTCAAAATTTACTATTATGTGTAATTACTTCCCTCACTGTTGAATACTTGTCAAACTAGAACAAATGGCAAACTAGCTTGTGTGCACATGAAGGACTTAAAATTCACACCACTAATACTGTTGATAATAAATATTACTAAGAGGCACCATATTTTTTGGTAGAGGCATGGAGGCTGTTTTTTTATGACTGTATTGCAGCTATAGAAGTTTTTATCATATGCTTGTTCCTAGTTCTGATGTGTCATTTGGGCCCCTATGTTGGTATAACTATATACATACTTCCCTATTTTTTTTTCTTGTCAACACATTCAAATTACAAATAGGACTAAGCTTTTATCATTTATCTGATATCATTTATGTAGATTTTATTTGTAATTTTGATTAGTGAATCTTTAAGAGCTCCTAGTTTCCTATGAGGAATATTTATAGACCATATAATTTATAAACTTTAAAGGTTAGAAGTTTGGTTACATTGCCTCTAAAAGCTTCTAAAGAAACCTGAAAGTGTCTTGAAAAGTTGAATGATTTATGGTAGGTCTTCTTTGTTGATGTTGAGAGTAAAATCCACTGGAAGTTGCAAGTTTGGAATGAGATTAATATAAGTGTTAGGGGATTAATACAAGTGTTGGGCTTCCTTTGTTTGCAGTCAGATTTTTCATTTTTGTTTGATAGTGAGATTTTTCAATTTGTTCACTGTGTAGTACATATGCTCTTACTTACAATAATTTGAAATTCCCCATATACGCAGTTGTATAGACATGGAACCATCACAGCAAAGTGAGGGGGCAACTAAAGATATAAGATCTCCTTTATGGCAGTATGTGGAGATCGTTGGCAAAGCTGCCGAGGGTGGTTCATATAAATGGAGATGCAAAGAATTCAATAACATCAAGAATGGCTCATACAGTAGGGTGAAGGGCCATCTCATTGGGCTGGCTAACACAGGGTGACGGTATGTTCTGGTCCAAATGGTGAAAATGGCAAACCTGGACCAGGGTTGAGTCCTGCAAAACTTCAATTCTATGCATCTTTGCAAGATGTTGTTGATAGGAGACATGCTAAGGGAAAGGTTCATGTGCAAGGCATTGCAAATAAGCCTCCAATACCATCTAGATCAGCAGTTGTGACTAATAAAAGGCATACTTTGGGACCTCTTGAAGTAGCATTCAATAACCAAGGTAGAGAAGTAGTTGATGAGCATGTAGCTCGTTGCATCTATGCAAATGGCCTAGCATTCAATTTGGTGCACTCCTCTTATTGGCAACAAAAGATTAAGGCAGTCAATGAAGCGCCAAAAGGGTACAAGAGCCCTGGTTATGAAAAAGTCTGCACCACTTTGTTATCTTCAGAAAAAAAATTTGTGGATAGACAGTTACAAGCAATCCGAGATACATGGACTGAAACAGGGGTGTCAATTATCTCTGATGGATGGAGAGACCAAAGAAATCGCCCTTTGATTAATGTTATTGCAATATGCCCCCAAGGGGCAATGTTTTTAAAGGCTATTGATTGCAGTGGAGTGGAGAAGGATGCAACGTTCATCTCCACAATTCGTATTGATGCAATAGAGAGTGTGGGGCCACATAATGTTGTCCAAGTAATCACGGACAATGCACATGTTTGTAAAGTTGCAAGCTTGATTGTGGAGGGTCAGTATGATCACATCTTTTGGACTCCATGTGCGGTACATTCATTGAACCTTATGCTTGCCAAGATTGGCGAGATTGGGTGGATCAATGAAATATATGTAGCATCAAAGGAGATCCAAATGTTCATAACTAATCATTCCATGTCCCAAGCCATATATCGGGGTTTTGCAAAGTTGGAGCTACTCAAGGTACTCCATTTTTAATCAATATTATTTGTATTATGGTTTCTTAATTTTTATAATTTAATTGTCTATGTTTTCTAATTTGAGATTTGACTTTTCAAAACTTGTAGGTTGTTGAAACCCGTTTTTCCTCCCACACTTTAGTCATAAAGAGACTTGTGCAGGTCAGACAAGCATTGCAAGCGATGGTCATTGACCCTCTTTGGGAGTCGTGGAGAACTTCCTCTTCTGATAGAGGACAAAGAATCAAGTCTATCATTCTTGATGATACATGGTGGGACAAGGTCCAATATATTCTGCGGTTTACACAAATATGCCTTGCTCGGGGGAAGTCTATTAAAGCATAGATAGTATGTTGGAGAGGATAAGGGAAATTATCAAAGCCAATGATGATGATCCCCTTGAACTATTTTACCATGAAGTGAAGGACATAGTTACCAAAAGGTGGAACAAAATGACCACGCCATTACACCTTTTGGTAACTTTCCAGATCCATTAGCCATGGATGATCGAGGACATATGTATCTTATTACTTGGTAGGGCTTCCATGGTGGGGATAGCATTCATCTCTCAACTCTAGCGACAAGGTTGTTATCGCAAGTTGCCATTCCTCCTCAGCTGAGAGGAATTGGAATACATATGGCTTCATCCATTCAGTGAAGACAAACAGACTGGGAGCAAGGAAGGTTGAAGATCTTGTGTATGTTCATTCCAACCTCCGCCTTGTATCATGATAGATTTTGGGGAAAAAATAAGACAGTGACATTCTTTTAAATTATGTTCACTAATGCAATTTTAGATCAACACATTAAACCAAGATAGAAACAGATATGTATGCATGAAATTAAAATTCTGAACATAAACAAATTTCCTAGGTGCAGAAAACCAAATCTTAGCTTACCTCTTAGCCAATGAAGAATGTGTACCTATCACATGTAGATGTATGCCTATGTAAGTATGCTAAGATGAAGTTTAGGTTCATATATCAAACCTCTAGGGTTTGATCTCTGTCAAGAGAACTGTGGAACAGTTTTGCCATGGATAGTAAAACCCTAATGGAAACAATAATAAACCAAAGTCATAAAAGCAAATAACCCCAATGAGAAAACCTCCAATAAACAGTGATAGCACAGCAAGGAAATCAATTCACAAGAAAACCCTCTGATCTGAAAACAAGTGTCAAACCCACCATCAAGCAAACACAAACTCAGATCTAGAGATACAAGAGGCTCCATAAACAAACAAACTCGGATCTAGAAGTACAAGAGGCTCCATAAACAAACTAACTCAGATCTAGTAGTACAAGAGGCTCCATAAACAAACTAACTCAGATCTGGTAGTACAAGAGGCTCCATAAACAAACTAACTCAAATCTGAAAGTACAGGTGGCTCCTCAAGCAAATACAAGATCAGATCTGAAAGTATCAATGGGTCCATAAGAAAATAAACTTAGATCAGAAATACCAATGACTCCATAAGCAAACAAACTCAGATATGGAAGTATCAAAGTCAAACCCTCCATAATCAAAAGCAAAATCTCAGTTTAGGAATAACTGGACAGCAAGTGTCAACCTCAAGAAAAACCTTCCACGGATCTGGACAACATACTCTCCCAAAGCTAAAAGGCAAACCCTTCATAGAAATGAACAACAAGAAGACCCCACAGGGGCTTTAGTTAAACACACGGTAGCTAAAGGAGAGGCCGTGGCTACAAGTTGTCTAAGATAGAGGGGTCGTGGCTCTCTATACAGTCCTAGTAGTCAAGTAGAAGAGGGGGTCGCAGCTGTTACACAGTCATGGCAGTCAGGGCCACAGCTCTTACATAACAGATCTTGCAATCAAAGAAAGAGGGGTCGCATGCACCCTATGCATCAACAAAAACCAAGGAGAAGCTGCCAGCCAACACCAAGACCAATCAACATTTGAAACTGATACCATAGAGGGAGGCCGCATCAACAAGAGAAAGTAGCAGCAGCAAAGAGAGAGAGAAGAGACTGTGAGTGTGGAATGAATGAGCAAAAATACAAAGGGTAGGGTCTAATTTATAGTTAGCGAGAGGGGTTAGAGTAAATAGAATTATAATTAATTTTTGACATATTAATTAATATAAATATTAATTAATATGTCAATTAATATTTAATTCAAACCCTAATTACATATAAAACCCTAATCTCATAAATAAAATCCCCATCACATAAAACAAGAGTGAAGGCAAACAACAAAGTGTTACCTTTTAAGACAAAGTCAAGGGGAGTTACATAATGGAAAAACATGTCCACATGAGTCTCATAGTGACCTATAAACTTTATCATCACTGCATAAGGGGGTACCTCAACAATGTGATCAAGTCCATCTTCATCGACACTCCTAGATACATCCCAGGAGAGAAGAAGAGGATCACATATCAACACATCTTGGTATTACACCAAGATTTACCTGGTCAGGAACCAAGTTGCCCCAGAACACATATGGTGGCCCTAGAACACATCTAGGGTCTTATCCACCAAGGTACAAGGATCAACCCATGCATCAAGCAATGGTTCCCTGGAACACATCCAGGGGCCCTAGACACATCTAGGGACTTATGTCAACCACCAAGGAACATATCCAAGGATCAATCCAAGCACCGGGCAAGGATTCCTTGGACCACATCTAGGGACTTACTACTTGGTCCAAGACCAAGAACCCCAGTCATCTACTAGGGGGCCTCACAAGGGTCTTGCTGCTTGGTTCTAGACCAAGAACCCCATTCATCTACTGGGGGCCCTCACAAGGGTCTTTCTGCTTGGTTCTAGACCAAGAACCCCAGTCATCTACTGGGGGTCTTCACAAGGGTCTTTTGCCATGGCTCTCACTGCTTGGTCTCATACCAAGAAACCCCAGGAGTGTGCTGGGGGCCCTAGTCTACAGCTAGGGTATTTTCCATCCTCAGGAGAATGGCTCGTGCAACTACATTAATTTCAACATATCACATTCCATTCCAGAGTATAAGAAGGGTCAAAGCAAGATGTGGAATGTGGAACCTGAGATCTCTGATTTAAACATGACACTTAATGCCATGTCTCACCTCAACCTACTTGAGGATGTCCAACCACCAGTCCAGACTTCTGCTACAGCTTCCAACATTCTTGGACGCCCCTCGTCTATTCATGATGTAGAGTTGCAATATGTGAATGATGAGGATGTAGACCCATTTCAAGATATGTAGTTGGACCTACTCGACATTATCATACTAGTAGAGTGTTCTGTGATGAGACATTCAATTTTGTATTTACTATTACCCTTTTTATATAAGATGATGCATCATGATTTCAGTCTACATAATTACAAATTATCTAATGATATCAGTTCTAATGTTGTGATTCATGAATGTTTTCTATTCTTAACTTTGAATATATTTAAAATATATATATATATATATATTATTATATTATTATATTATTATATTATTATATTTTTTGTACGTGGCGTTTCCCTGCCATATCCGGATCCTGGCTTTTCAAAAATCTGGCGGATCTGTATTCGTTTCTTGGTAACATAGCACATAAGTCATTAGAATTTAAAAGTTAGAACTTATATTTTTAAAATTCAATCATGTGTTTTATAATTTATTTTAAAGTTTAATTATGTTCTCTTTATGTTCTCTTTCTTTCTTATTTGTTATAGATGTTTGGTGGCGAAACTATGGTGCAAGGGCACCAAATTTACAAAGATTTGCCATCCAAATCCTCAGTCAAACCTGTAGCTCTTTGGGATGTGAGCATAATTGGAGTGTATTTGAAAATATACACTCAAAGAAACGCAACAGGTTAGAACTTAGAACTTCAACAGAGCAATTACATTTATTGTAATTTATGACCCTTAAAACTCATTAAATTTTGTATGACCCTCTTACAGGTTGGAGTTCTCACGTCTCAATGACTTGGTGTATGTCCATTACAATCTCCAACTATGGTTGAGGCAAATGGATAGAACACAGAATGTGGATGCCATTTCCTTAGACAATATTGATGTATTGTCTAAGTGGAGGGTGGAGTCTGAGGTGCCTATCATGGAAGAGGCACCTACATGGTTAGAGGAGGAACAGCAGTAGGAGGAGCAACAGTAGGAGGAGGAGGAGCGGCTGGAAGACATCATGGAGGGTGATGTGCTATTTTCGGCACCACCTTCTACACAGATTGATACACCTAGTTCTACAAACACCAATGGTTGTCTACTGTCAAACTCAGGGCCTTCTACTGTCAGGGGCAGGCCTAACAAACAGCCCATGCCCTTTTCCCGTAAAAGGGGGAGAGGGCATCGACATTAGATAGCTAGGTGCTGGTTTTGTTTCTTTTGTCATTGTACATCTACCTCATGGTAATGAGATACATTTATATATGTGATGTCATTTTGTATTGGTTCTCCACTTTTGAGTCTTTGATTGGACAGCTATCAGGGTTCAAGATTCAGTATCGACTTTGATATATCATTTTTTATTTGGCATCCACTACATCATATATATCAGTGCTTTCTCCATATTTATATGCCAATGTGTTTATCTGATGTTGTTGCTTTATATGTTTAAAATTTTGAAAAAAAATTAATATATTTTGTATTTCTTAATGTTTTCTGCAGTTTTCCGATTTTTCCAAAACGATGTTTTCCGGACACTTGCCGATTTTTTGCAGATGCCGATGTTATCAACACTGATGACAACTTCAGGAACATAAGCCTCCATGGATGAGATAAGAAAACAAACAACTCCAAGAATTCAAATAGAGAGGACAGCCAGCCTTCAAGCTCTGTCTGCCCAGGCATAAGCCTGAACCATGCAAAAACCACTAAATAATGGGATTATTCTACAGAAAAATTTGGTTTGGAATTATATTCTACCACAGTTATGATAGAATACACTTTTATTCAGTGCATAGAAAGGTCAATAACAACACCTCTCTTAACACTCTAATCACAACAGCCATTCTTGTCATATCATTTGCTTCCTTTTTATTTCTCTGACAAAAAGATATAGCTTATACATAGAAATCCAGTTAACTAGGATGATACATCCTTGATAGTAGTTTCAAGAAAATAAAGCACACACTTGCACACCCACACCAAAGACAGTAGGCACATGTGCATGCATGCACACAGACTGGCCCTTCCACCCACTGACAAAATCAACAAAACAAAACTGGAAACCATCATTGATCTCCAGAAAATGATTTCTAAATTATTTCCCGAGCTTGTAGGTGATTCTCTCATTTGACATTATTTCAGTTGTCCATGATAAACTACTTAAGCACATGGTTGTTTAGAAAACAAGAATTTTACCAACTTATCTCTGCTAGAAATAGTTTCCTGAATGTACTTCAAAATGACAGAAACATGAGAGGAATTCCCCATTACTATATCAGAAGAGCGTAGATAATACATAGCCTTTATACTATATAGTCGTGCAGATACCCTGCAATAACTAAAGGGGTTTTCCAATTGATAGAACGGTACAAGTCCTGAAATTCCCCAGCAGCCTCATTTATTGCAAAAAATCGAGGAAAGGAATCAAGGGGAGTACTAGACCTGGCTGTCAGAACAGGTTCAAAACATTTAATGATAGATTTCTAAATGCAAACAGTAACAAAACTAGCAAATTATGCACAGTTCACACACCAGTCTTGCAGAATATTACAACATTGTAAAAGAAGAAAGAACTAAACTGCCATACATTCCTGATAGTACAACAAACAGGAAAAATGTATGAGATAGGAAATAAGTTATAACCTGATGACCCATCCAAGGTTCCATTGTCCCTTTTTCCCTCTTTCATGCTATCATCTTCCATGACACCTACAGTACTATCTATTTCATGTGTGCCGTTTAAAGATGTTGAACCTGAAGACTCTTCCTCACGCAATCCAGATTTCTTTTTTTTCTTCTTCTTTTTCTTTGCCTCTACTGGTTCCTAAATATTTTCCATATTTCACCAAAGAAACAAAGGAATTAATAACAATATGAAGAAAAAAGGTCTCCCCCAATTTAAAAAATATTCATATAAAATTCCCAGGGTCAAAGACTCAAACTGCTACGATATTATGATGGAATGAATGCTCTGATATTATGTAAAGAACAAGGCTTTGAATCTCTGATAGTACCAAGAAAATAATGACTTGATACCTTGAAAAACATATACACAAACACATGAGAAGAGATAATGAACAAGTACATATCGAGATAAACATGTGAGCAGAAATAATATATGTAACAAACAATGGCAATCTGTGTAAGAGATTGTGACACCAGGAAGCATGGAGTGGAAAGAAGTCATCAGTTTCACTTAAGGGTGTTTGATTGTGATGCCAATGCATTGACATGGAAGGGGAAGAGAACAAAGATGGCTGTGAAGAGGCAAGATGTACCTTCTTGCGATACAATAAAGGCCTTAAAGGGCTGATCCTGTACAATCCTGAAACTAAGTCGGCATTTTAAAGAACAGATATGATGTTTCGTGAAGGCCTGAGGAAGAAGTTGACAGAGGAGTTGTGGAAGTAAATGGAGAGGTTGTTACTATCGTTGACATGATCAAAGTCAATGGAAAGGTTGACAGGCAGATGAAAGACAATCACCATATTTGAGACTGGAGAATCTTCAAGTGATGCTAAAAGAAGGGTTAGAACATCCACTCAGAAGTTTGTGGATGTTATGTGAACAATTTGTATTAAAACTATATTGATGAATTTTACTCTAACAAGTTGCACGCAAGAATTTTTATAGCTTACATCCCCCTTATTTGTTCCTACTTGTTTCTTGAAACTTTGATTTTTGATGCAAAAATCATGAATATAGTCTGGCACTATATCCTTTTGTCATAGATTGGTTAGTTGTGCAAAGAAATCACAACTCAGTGTCCCTGTCTGTTTGCAAAGACAAGACACAAAGGATGCCCAGGTATGAGTCTGTTGGGATATAACATTTACTTCGTCAAATATATAAGTGATGATATGTCAACACCTTTAGTGGCTGACCTGTGGTCAAAAGGGTTGTTTTATTGTGCCACCTTTCCCTCTTTGTGTCCCCATGTCAAGCTTAAGGGGTGGTTAAGCTTATGAGTGTTATAATAGTTAATCTTAAGCTTATGAGTGTTACAATAGTTAATCTTGACTTACTACACCATTAGTGGGCTACTTAATGCACGCCATTAATGGGTTAATCTTGAATTACTACACCATTAGTGGGCTACTTAATGCATGCCATTATTGTGCCACCTTTCCTTCTTTGTGTCCCCATCTCATGTTTAAGGGGGGGTTATGCTTATGAGTGTCATAATGGTTAATCTTGACTTAGTACACCATTAGTGGGCTACTTAATGCATGCCATTAATGCGCCTCGAACCACTTTTTGGAAGATCTGGTATAGCTGTTGTGATCAGATTTACTCCTTGTGAGCCCTAAAATCAGCTCCTCTCCCAAAGTTTGCTAGATTCTGAACTGTGTGCACATTCCTTGCGTGGGAAGTTTTTTCCTCCACAAGCCCATGCTCGGCCCTCCTTAATAGTGTGCAGATTCATCACTTGTGGCCCCTTTGCAGCCTGTTCTACATGTCTTTCTATGGGCAGACAGTTTCTTTCTGAGAACCTTTTTTCTCTGGGGTGTGGCTCTCGTAAGCCCTAGAGCTGTTGAGAAAGTGACTTGCAGACAATCGGAGTTTACCTCCCACAATGCATTTGGTTTCTCCCAGATAGAATTTGTGTCTCAACAGCATCCTGTTTGTAAAGAGTTTTCTGAATGTGAAACCGCCATTCATTCAGCTTGAGATCTGCATGATATGAGTGTGGGCAGATCGAGATTCTGCTAAGCAAAGCTTTTGTTCAGGCAGACCATGAACAAACCACCTAAATAGACGTGGCCCAAGTTACACAGACTTGGCTCCCTTCTGAACGTGTTTCTCTGCCTACTTTCGCACATTTTTACTCAGATCCCAACCAGCGTTCTCTGTGGCCGAATTGAGCCCTAGCACACATTCTTCTACAGTGCAGCCTGAACATAATCTTTTGTAGATCTGTATGTCAATGGTCTCCTATTGCTCCACAATTTTCAATCATCTCAGCAACACAATTTTCAGTAGCACGATTTTCAGTCATCTCAGCAGCACAATTTTTAGTAGCACGATTTTCAGTCATCTCAGCAGCACAATTTACAGTAGCACGACTCTGTGTGCTTACATTCTTAAGTTCTTTTTGGGCACAGCTACAGCCATACTCGTGCCATTTCTGAGCAGTGCAGCCCTAGCTCATGATTTCTGTTTTTTTCATATCTGTAGTTTAAATCCAAGTCTCTCCATTACATGACTGAGTGCAGTGCGATTCTCCCATGTATGAACAGATGTATTCCTGTACAAATGAGGAGCGACAGCCTCAGATTTTTTCAACATGATTGCACGGCCTCATGCTGCCTATTCCCTGCTCTGCACACAAGCATCTGCTCATTTTTCCATTTGTGAGCACATTTCTTGAGCGAGATTCCACACCACAATAACCCTGTCACCTACAACAGTTCACTTCCCTTCCTCTTGATGTGACATTGTGACTGAGTGGGATTCGCATTTTTTTAAATTTGTTTAGACTCTAGAGTGAAATGGAAGGCAGAAAATCCTGTTAAAATGCATTGCTTCATAAAATCTCTAATAGGAGACTTTGTAAGATTCTTTTGAATTAGGAGGAGATCAGGGTTCAATCCTCCCCCCTACCATAATGTAAAAGACAACTTTTGGAGGGAGAAGCGTAAGAGTTGAAATTGAAATATTTGAAAAGTCGAAAAGGGGAAGGAAAGGGGGATAAATGTTCTTTGAACAATACTCTGGCTTGTATCCATATTCTTGTGAAGCCTCTAGCTCTAAGATCAAGAAAGAGAAAATGCACTGATTCCACCAGTCGGTGGCTTCCTTACTCAGTCGCACATGCTGTCACCTCCACGCGGGGACACTCTCCCATGCCCCTGGTTGCGTCTTCAATTGACCCAGCTGACAGAACTGCTCCTTGCCGGCTCTTGTGTTAGAGATGTGAGGAGAAGAGCACACTTGTCTCTCCCTCTTTTTGTTCTTCATCTTTGTACTTTCTCACTCTTGTCTTCAACGCACTAGGGTTTCTTTGAGCTTTTGAAGCATCTCAAATACTAGGATTAGGGTTTCATCCCTTGGAGACATTGGAGCTAGGTTTTTGAGATTAAACCCTAGATTGTACTTGTTGAAGGAGTGGAGAAGAGGAAATATCTTGCCAAGGAGGGTTTCTAGTGTTGATGCTAGCTTGTGGAGAATCTTTGGTGGAGCTAGGATTTTATTCCCTAGCTAGGATTTTGGAGCATTAGAGGTTTGTACTAGCTTTGGGATGAGGCTATAGTATGTACATGAACTTCATCTTTACATATATATATATATATATGAAGTTTTCAGCTGTTCAAAATTGTCGTATTGCAGACTTGATTTTCAGCTATCTATTTCTTCATGGTATGGTAATTTCCATAACTAGTATGTCTTGTTGATTTGACATAAGTTAAGGCTGAAATTGTTAAGTGATTAAAATTAATCTTGAAGAAGATAGGGCAGATATGCTGCTGTAATTACGGTTGTTATAAAGTGGATTTCAAATCTAGTTAATGCAAGATGAGATGGCCCTAGAGGGTTGAAACTTGTTGGCATACATTTGGTATCTTTTCTCTTGGATTGCCTTGTTGATTGGGGTTGTTAAGAAGTGAACTATTGTCCCTTGTTGTTGCTGATTTATCATATTTCATAACAGCCCTTAGGCTGTAAATTCTCAAGGTTAAGATCTGGGAAACCACTAGGAAAGAGCTGGAATTTTTTAATTGCAAAAGAAATCTCAATTCAGAGAAATTTCTACATGGTAACAAAGCTTTTGTGGCTGAGATCACTCCAGGTGTAAGGTGTAAGAGTAAGTTGGTATTTCAAATGTGGTATACGAAGGAAAGGTGCTTGACCTTGTCAAGGATGTTAGGTGTGAAACCCTAGGTCACTTGAGGTTTGTTAAGGATGTGCAAGATGACTCTTGGTCTTATAGAATGTGACAAGCTGGAAGGGGCTTCCAATTTTGATCCATGGAAGCTCAGGCTATAGACACTTATGGAGGGAGCCAAACTTTGGGACCATGTTGAGAAAGTGATTCCAATGTTAATGATTGCAGCTATAGGAGACATCCTCCGGCCTACAAACCTGTGAGATGTAGAATATAGAAGCTATGTGAAGTCTTACTCTCAGCTTACAAACCTGAGAGAAAGCCCCTAATAAAGGGTTCGTGGTTCCAGCCTGGGACAGGGGCTAGGAATGTATATGGCCTCCTCCATGACGTGAGAGAGAAGAACTCCAGATGATTATCTGATGTAAGAGCGATCTGTTGAGTTAGAGAAATCCCGAAAAGTGTTGGGCACATCATCATAAGAACGAAGATGATGTGATGGCCTCCTCTGAATAGCAGTAGAGTTGATGTGAAGACTCCAGATGATCCTCCTGTCGGTAGCAGTGGGAAAGCAGATCTGTAGAGCAGACGTGACTATGGCTGAGCATAAGTGCAAGTGTGAGGACCTAGTTCATCTGTGTAATGCAGTGACTCGGGTCTATGACATCCCTATGGATGTAGCCCCTAGTGGATGAGCACTAGTGGGTGTATCAGATCCTTTGCTATATATTGTTCAAGAGTCAGACCTACCTGTAACCCTGGTTATTGTGTAAAGGGTACAGGTCGGCCCTATCTTATTGTGTCTAAAGATAAACTGTAAAAGATAATTAATATTAATAGTAATAGTAATATTAGTATTAATTATTATAATAATAAACAATTAATATGTCTAAGTGAGGTCGGCCCTATTGTGCCAATAGACACTTCAGTTGATAGGATAAGTCTAATATAAGTAAGATGAAATCTTTCATTTGTAGACACACACTCACTTGTAAGTTTTGGAAATTTCAGCAAGTACACTTCTTGGTAAAAGTTGCGCACCTCTCTTGGGCGCTAGGGTTTCTAGGCTTTTGTGCACCCTCTTGTGTGCTAGGATATTCTTGGTGGTGAAAAGGTCTTTCTCTTGAAGAGTATAGAAAAGGATTTGGCTGGGTTTTTCTCCCTTGTTTGAGAAGGGTTTCCCAAGATATATCTTGTGTTCTTGTGCATGGTGCTTCTTCATGTGATCTTGGTTGCTGCAGCATTTATGGTTATGGTTAATTGTTAAAATGAAATGAACTTCATATTTAGCCTAAATGCTATGAAAAACTAACATGGTATCAGAGCATAGGTCTTGAAAGAACCCATTGCACAAGCATTCTCCACAAGCAAAAGGAAAAACGTCACTGTTGTCATACAAGAAAATTAGGGCTTTTTTGAAGAAGAGCTTCAGCCTCAAAACCTTCTAGAAAAGTGCGCCCTAACCCAAGGAACTCTTTGGCACCATCAGCGCACCTTTTTAGTGGGTAGATCTCCCGGAAAGTGAAACCCTAGTTTTCACAAAATACCAGAAGTACCAGAAAACCAGAAGCACCAGTCTAGAAATCCATTGGTCAAGTTTGAGGGGGTAAAATTTGGATTTTCAGAAATCTGACTGCACCAACTTACTCGCCTCAGCTCAGCACATCTATCCCTTGGATCAGAATTTCAAAATTTGAAGTTTGAAAAATTAGGGTTTCCTCTTAAAACCCTAAGTTGCAGTTGCAGTTGCAGTTTCAGAATCAGTTGCAGTATCAATAGCAATTACAGTATCAGTTGAAGTACCAGTTGTTGCACCAGTTGCAGTCACCCTTGAAGTCTTTTAAAAAGTTGGTAAATATTACCACTACTACCAGATGGTGTCACTACCTGCAAATGCTATCAAAGGTATGTACTCACATATGTTTATTGTTAGGCCTTAAAGAGTAATTGCATGAAAAGGGATCTCTTTCCACAGATCCAGAAGGATCTCAAGATCCAACACATTCAGAAGAATAATGCAACCCAGGTTTGATTATTCCGATATGCATCTACTTGTTATGACATTATTTTGATCTATATTGCATATTGAAGCCATGATCATCATACTAACCTTTGGTCAAAATTAAAGTCAAGATATTAGATGGATTAAAGTTGAGATCATGGAGTTTGTTCTATAACCCAACCTTCTGTCAAGATAGAATATTGTCCTAGTACAAAAGACAGGTTGAAGAAAGCACTTGTTATCTTGAGTGAAGGAGACTTGAAGGAAAAACAACACACTGGAAGACTCCAGGTTTGATTGTTGTAATTGTCATTCCTCTAAACTTATATTTCTAAAGTTTGCTACATTACAAGTAGGCGTTGTAGTTGTGTTAACAATCCTTAAATTGTTTTGATTCTAGAGATGTACTCATTATTCTCCTTTAGGAGATATTCTTGTCTTGGTTCCTCTTGTTTTTCTTGTTCCAGACAGGTCAAGAACAAAGGAAGATGCTTATCCCTCAGAGGGAGTCACATTGACTCAAAGGGAGTCAAAACTATTTAAGAAAAAGGAAGAATAGAACCATCCTTGAGACAATCAATGCAATAATGCATGATCAGAATCTTTCTATGATTTCATGGGCAGAAGCATGCATGACGCAGTATATGTTCAGAACAAGAGTCTTCACTACAGGTACAAATTTCCAAGTGGCAGGTTTGCTGTAGTTGTTTAAGGAATCAACAGTTATTGGTGAAAACACTTTCCTCGTAAAGAGAGAGTGTTAACTTTGGGGTTACTCCAAAAGTGTTTACACAATGTTTGGGGATGCTTCATGAGATTTGGGGTACATGGTGTACGATTAGACCCTAGATGGTCTGTGACAAATTTGCACATTGGAGATGGTTGTCTCTTTATTTGCTTGACCTCAATTAAATGCTTGCATGAAATTCTTCCTTTGAGCGTTTGAGATCTTTGGATAGCTTGGTGACATTCTACATGTTGGCCACGTGTAGGAGGTTGCTTACTTGGAGAACGCCCTGCATTGAAGGAGGAGCAATTGGGATTTTGGAAGAGAGCATTGAACCCTAGACAGCATGCAGTAGCTTGGATGCTTGCATGGGGACTAGAGTTGACTTGCGAACACCTGGCTTGTGATTGTGTCCATGAAAGGGGAGTGGACCTAGAGGAGCACATGGCTTAGGAGGAGCATTGGAGTCCTTGGAGGCTTGGAGGACAAGCACTAGACACATCTCGTGGAGCACCCTTGCATTGGAGCTTTGCTTGTGTATGACATCACCTTGGAGCTTGACAAGTGTAGCCTTGGAGTGCAGTACTCCACATGTGTGAGCCTACTTGTGGCTTTGTAGGTTGCTTGTAAGGGTTTAGGCCCACATATTGTCAGCCACCCTTACCTCTCATATATGTAGAGGATGGAGAGAGTCCTTTCATATCATCTCATTTCATCGTCATCTTGTGTTAGAGATGCGAGGAGAAGAGTACACTTACCTCTCTCTCTCTCTCTCTCTCTCTCTCTCTCTCTCTCTCTCTCTATTCGTCATCTTTGTACTTTCTCTCTCTTGTCTTGGAGGTGCAAGGGTTCTTGGAGCATTTCAAGCATCTTGATTACTTGGGTTTCATCCCTTTTAGACATTGGAGATAGGGTTTTATGATTAAACCCTAGATTGTACTTGATGAAGGAGTGGAGAAGAGGAGACATCTTGCCAGGAGGCTTGCTAGTGTTGATGCTAGTTTGTGGAGAATCTTTCGTGGAGGTAAGGTTTTTTTGGTTTTCCCTAGCTAGGGTTTTGCATAGCTAGAGGATTGTACTAGCCTTGGGATGAAGCTATTGTATGTACAAGAACTTCATCTTTACATACATGTATATATATATATATATGAAGTTTTCAGCTGTCCAAACTTGTCTTATGGCAGACTTGATTTTCAGCTATCTATTTCTTCATGGTTGGTAATTTCCAACACGATTATGTCTTGCTGATTTAACATAAGTTAAGGCTGAAATTGTTAGGTGATTTAACATTAATCGTCAAGAAGATAGGGCAGATTTACTACTGTAATTACTGTTGTTATAAAGAGAATTTCAGATCTAGTTTATGCATGATAAGATTGCACTAGAGGACTAAAACTTGTTGGCACACATTTGTTATCTTTTCTCTTGGATTGCCTTGTTGATTGGGGTTGTTAAGAAGTGAAATATTTTCCATTGTTGCTGTTGTTTTATCGTATTTCATAACAGCCCTAAGGCTGTAAATTCTCAAGGTTAAGATCCAGGAAACCTCTACAAAAGAGGTGAAATTTCTGAATTGCAAAAGAAACCTCAATTCACAAAAATTTCAACAAGATGAATCAGTGGAGATGCAAGAATCACTTTTCAAATTTAAGGAGAATTTTTTATCTTTGATACAGAGTTCCTCTATTTCTGAAGTGGAACAGCTTCTCATGCATCGTTGGGTACTCATTGGTTGTGTTCTCATCAGTGTTACATGAGGACGCATCCTAGAGGGTCAAGGAAGCACCCCCACCATTCTTCCCACACCCCCGGGATGGGGAGGGGGAGGGGGCTAGTGAAACGTTTCACTATACCACCCCCCCCAAATTTTTCTATAAAAACCCTAAAAACTTCAACAAGAAAAAACCTAACCAAATATGAAACCTACTTGACTTTATATATCCCTTGGTTACTCATGAGGGTGACTCTAACTCAGTTAGTGACACTCCCATTAGTGGTCCCAATGACTTCATACAACATATGGATGTAGAGGACCAGTCGATGGAGCCACCTTGATACTCATTTGATGTTGATTTATTTTAGCTACTTTTAGTTTTTAGTGTTGTTAGTATAACTTTTGATGACTTGTTAGCACAAATTTCTACCCTCCAATCTGAGCTGATAAACTTGTTAGGACAGCAGTAAAAACTTGGCTAATTAAAGGAGTAGAGCCCCAAATTGTCACTGACCGAACCCCTCTCTGTTTGGGCTAGTGCTTGCTACCCTCAGGGGGTAGTCCCTAGGCACAATGAAGTTCCTTGTTGCTGTCTTTAAGTCTGATTTCTGCGTAGAAAACCTTAAGAACAGCCACTGATATGTCTTGGACAGTGTGCTAAATCTATCCAAAACACTTGAGAAAAATTACTTATTCACTTGGAGGGAACCTGCAGGGTTAGCACAATGATAATAGACTGGAAAAAGAAGAGAAAAATTATTCAAAAGATTGAAATAATCACAATAAACAATTCAGAAAATGACAAATCAAATCACAAAATTACCATAATACCGCCAAGAAAATAGGTTTTGAATGACAAACACACACTTATTTATTGATCCGCTTACAAGAGAGCTGATTGCACCACACTTAGCAAGCCTACAACCGGTACAATGACTACTTTGCTCAAAGAGGAGCCACTAGACTAGAGAATGAGAGAGACACTATGCTGCTACTGCAAGAACCAATGGCAAGCCTCCAAGCTAGTGAGGGCACACAGCCAAGGGAAGAAGAGAGGACGCATGAGAAGGATAATAATAGGAACTAGGCGCATGATGGAAGCATGTGAAAAGGCAAAAAGCAAAGTAAGAGTGGATGTGGAAGAGGAGTAGTGAGATAAGTGAGTGTGAGTGTGAGTTTGAATGCATGAAGAGGGGATAATGAGTGTGCCATACTAGTTTAAGGACGCATGAATGGAATGAGTGGTGAGTTAAGTGAGAGAGAGAATACCTAGCCATGTGAGGCGCATGGATGCATGAGATAGGCTAAACATAACTGCATGTCCAAGTAACTGAGACATGTTGTCAGTTAACTAGCCATGCATCCACATATATGAGAGAGGAGAAGGCGCATTGAGGAAAAGAGGATGAGTGGAAGTGAGAATGAGAAAAGCACCCAAGTCAACTGGAGTGAGGGGGTAGGTGAAGGATATATTTAGCTGCCACATGAGTGAAGCTCAATTTAACTCAAGCATGAGGGAGACTATACAACTAAAGTCATGCAACCCCTTCTTCCATCATTAATTAATTATCACATGCTCGAATATTTGAAAATATGCACCCTAGCTTAGGTGGATGCCACATCATTTCGTAGAGCTGCCACATGTCTACCTTTGAGGATGCCACTTGGCACTGCATGGATGATGACTGGACCTACTAAATATAGCAGCTACTAAAAATATCCATCTGGTCCCAAAAATTTGAAACTTGTCGAAACTGACCCAAACTTTCCACAAATGCATGACATGATTGGGCGAGCACCACCATGTCCCTACTGCTAAAAATAGACACTGCTAAAAATAGAAAGTCCTCACATGTCCATGATATTATACTCATTGAATTCGATTTAACAGAAGGAATTCGAATTCGCAACCAGAATCGGCATGCGAGCCCCGGTGCTCAACCTGCTAAAAATAGAAAGTCGTCCAAATGCCCTTGACTTTATACTCAATGATCTCATCTTCCTGCAAGGCATCCGAATATGTGATCAAAATAGACATGCCATCCTTGGTGCTCAACCTGCTAAAAATAGCAATTTGGGCCACATCTTCCCGGAAAAGGTCCAAAAAACTTTGGATGTCTAAAGGATCAATATTGCGCTCTCAGAATCTGAATCTGGTGCCTAGAGCAAAACCTGCTAAAAATAGAAATTTTTTGCATGTCGCTTGGAAAAGTGTCATCGGGCTTAGAATCCTACAAGGACTCATACTATATGCTCAAAACAGCCTCAAACTGACAAGAGACCCACTCAAACCGTCTCTCCTAGAAAATAGCAACACATGTTGTATGTATCCATCTCTCTTAAAATGCATGGAAACCAAGTAGACTCTGACTCTGAACCAAGCAACCATGTATTGATCATGTACATGCCTCGTGTGGGAACCAAACTCCTGCTCAACATTAGTGTTGAACTCTGGGAAAATCTCAGTATGCCAACAAAAAATGTTGCATGCTTGCTCTTAACCCTCAAGATTTTCAAGGGTGAAAATCTAGGGGGTTAACACCTTAGACCAAGTCTTTGACGCATCACTCTTTACTATTTTGAGTAATTTTAATTTACTAGTTCAAACTTTAGTATTTACTTTTAGTATTTAAATTCTACTTAGTACTATTTAGAATGATTAATCTGAATCAATGTATTTCGTTTATGATTTTGTTATAAGTTATAAATTTCAAATTTCAAACTTTGATGTGCATGTATCATCGATTCAATGTGAAATATGATATATCAAGGACAATATGATAATAATGATGGTGACTAAAGAATCACGTCTGTATCTTTTACAAATTTGAATTTAGTGTTTACATGGGATTAATTATTATAGTTGCAATTTTTTTAAAATTTAGAGGTCATGCCCCCTATGTTAGGGACCTCAACCTACCCCCATCCCCCATGAATTTCCCTAAAATTTGGGGGTTATCTCCACACATCCCCCATGTGCGTTTCCTCACTCCCACACTCTGTGTCCAAGAAACTTGCGGGAACATTGGTTCTGATGATTTGTTGGGTACTCATTGGTTAGCATACTGAAGGCATTGGTTCCAAAGGATTTTGATACATGGGTTATAAAAGTGGTGGGCTTAGTATGCATGGGCATGGTATTGTCGCTCCTATTGAGCCTAAGATGAGATCGGTGAGAGAAGGCCTTATAAATAAATTGAGACTGCATCACCATTTGCAAGTCGCCCTAGTTATTATACTGCTTATGATTCACAAGAGCAAGACCCTGCATCATCTACTTCACCTACTACTATTTTGTAAGAGCCAAATCCTACATCTAGTTAATCTACCACTAATCTGCAACATCTATTGATTTGACTAGTGTTTATTTATAAAAACATCAATCTGCAACATCTATTGATTTGACTAGTATGTATTTATCAAAACATCAATCTGCAACATCTAATGATTCTTCTACTCTTGATCTGTAATAACCAGAGCATGCACTCTATTATCAGTCAGAACCAAGTCCTTCATCCACTTTACGGCCATATCAGCATTCCTAATCACAGTGATTGAGGGCACTCTCGCTCTCATCCAAGTATCGACATTCTTATTGCCACATGTATTGGTAGCATATTTTGCTACAAATCGAGATGAAGTGTAGATAAGTACCCACAATTAACATTGTGGTTGGATTGAGTCACAGTAGCATTTGAAATCTTGTTCGTGGACACCTTATAAACTGGTTCCCTCAATTGTACAATGGTATAGATTTCATTCCATATGACCCTTTGTAATCATTGTTGATCGTATTAACAAATCTCTTCTTAACAATTTTTTGATGGAAGAATTTCTTTGTTGCTTTTATGATGGGAAGGCCATCTTCTTGTGTGTGGTGTTTGAATCACTTGATCAACCTTTGACCTAGTGCTTGGTTAGAGCTCTAGGTTTTCTTGCTTGGAGTGTTCTTTTTTATCCTCAATATTTTCCATCGTAGTATCTTCGTCTAATCACTTTCAACTTCAGCATGCTCTTTTTTGCCATCATCATTCATCATTGTTATTTCCTGGACACTATTTCTTGACAGCATTGTTTCCCCGTGTCTAATCTCTTGTGCATGACCTCCTTTGTGGAAATCTTTATTTTCTTTGTTGTTTTGAAAAGGTTCATGTAAAGACTTTTTAGGATTCTTGGAGGCTTTGGTTTTGTAGAAGAACACTCATTTAAGAGCTTATCTACACCTCATCATGGTAAGGATGGTTGATGTCAGCACTTGTCATCTTTGTATTCCTTACCCAATTAAACATTAAGGGGGGATTATTGTAATCTTTATTTTGCCATTTATTAATCACATCTTTTCCCAACAGTATTTTAAGGAGGGATGTTGGGATATAAAATATACTTGGTCCAATATATGAGTGATGGTATGTCCACAACCTGACACCTTTAGTGACTGACTTTTGGTCTCAAGGGTTGTCTTTTTTTGCCACCTTTGCTTCTTTGTGTCCCCAAGTCAAGCTTAAGGGAGTGTGTTAGGGTTATGGTGGTTAATCCTAACTTATTCCATAGTTAGTGGACAACTTAATGCACACCATTAGTGGGTTATTTAATGCACACCATGAGTAGGTACAAGAAGAAAAGGAACATTAATGTGGAACGAAATCCCAAGACATGGATATGCCACTATAGCGATAGTTTATAACATCATATAGATAACAACCACAAGCCAAAGACAACCCACAAGGTATGACACTGAAACCATCGACAATGTTAGTAGCAAAGTTAGAGAGGATGTTATCACATCAACCTAGGCACTTGCACCCCAAAGTTGGTGCAGGTAAAGCCTTATAAACCATAGTTGTCTCACAATTGTTATGCATGTAGGATTGTTCGCAAAACAGACACACACCCAACAGCAATGTTAACACGAACATACACAATTCAGAAGAGGGGTATTGATGTAGATTCTCTTACAATCCCTCAAAGTGTTTCAATCCATTAGGTTAATCTCATATAAAGGGTGATATGATCATACCCCAATTAAGAGAGCTCAATCATTTAAGTTTTCAAAGTAATAGGTGACCCTTCCAAACAAATAAAAACTTATCCTTCCTCACAATATATCATCACTAAATAGGTCACATTGGGTTGATTGTCGATGTCATTTATTAGCAAAGTAAAACTAAACTTGGAATGATAGATATCCTCTAGATTTCTCTTTGTTAAAGCCATTGGATACATTGCACAAAGCCACTGGATGCATTGCATAATCACTAAACACATTTCACAACCTTCAACCTCCTATATTCCTTATGATGACATCTACCTTCCACACTTTCATGCTCGCAAAGTAGGCCAATAGCAGTGTCGAGTATACAATAGAGAAAGTATGAGTGTATGTATGACTACAAGCATGAATAGATAGATAGATCCTTCATTATAATTAAGTACAAATTATGATGTTGAAGATAAACAACATAAAGAATATGAACCTCTCTAGAAAGAAAAAGCCAAAAAAGGACCACTAGTACTAAATGAAGGTCGCAATAGGTTTTAACATTTTACGGACCAAGCAAGAATAAGAAAGGGGAATAACATCACTTATGATGCATGATTAATTCAAGCATAAATAGCATCACGTGTCAAAAAGGTTGGATAGAGTCATTAAATTCTATCGTAACTCAAGTTTCAAAATTATGATTATGTATGTCCACAATCCTTGTTTCCTTCTCTATTATATAGGGAGATGACAAGGAAACTATTAGTTCATAATGTTACAAACATAAAGTACAATCTGGTGACCCATGCACACATAAGTGGAACAAATCCCACCCCTATGTCCTTCAAATTTTAAAACCCTAAGGGTTAGCTCAAGTGGTCATGAACTAGACATGAGATCTCTCCCCCACGTTGGGGAGGTCACAAGTTTGACACTCTTGATCCCCTCAGGTTTTGGTGCTTGGAACAAAGGCACCAACAATTTACCCCAGTTACCATCCATTGATGGCAAGGAAGTGTCTGGGGGTTTCCCATGCATGGTTATATGATAAATAAATGAATACAAACATGGAATAAACAATTTTCGTTTATCACTTAGATTGACAAAGCATTTCTACAATTTATAGAAAACATTAAGTAATAATTGATTGTTATGAATTGATTACAATGAACCTCATGATGGTATACTTATATGCATTGATTGGTCACAAACTAAATGGGTGAGTCACGTGAGTGCCCTTTAACCTTTCGTTAACCTTGTTATCGCACAAACTGTAGGTTGGGAAAAGCCTGAGCCAAACCACAAGAGTGTGACAACTACAGGAGTACCTACCCATTGTCACCTTAGATAGACACTCCCCTCGCTTTAGTGATGATAAGTCACCACAAGGGGGGAATCCCGGTGACCCTAGGGGGATTGAGGTGGAAAATGGTAAAATGGCCAAGAAACCCCTATAGGTCAGTTTTGGAGATGGATAAAGGCTTGGAGAAGAGGTCTTGTGGCTAAGGAATGGTTGCCAAATGTTGAGTACCTGCACCACAGTGTTAGCCCTTCCCAGAACAAGACAATTGATTGAGATACAAGCCAAATAACCAAAGGGGACAAGCAAGGAAAGCTTGCTGTCCTAAATTGCAGCAGTATATCAGATTTATATCAGCAAAGTAAACTAGCAAGTCGCTGCAAAATATGTTGCCAAAAGTCAAGTGAAAGATACTAGTAACTAAGCTAGCAATGACTAGTTTAACTTCCACGGAATAGAACAAGACTTTAATGGCTTTCAGGGCTGTTTATCAGGTGTTATCAGTAAATTATTATAACAGCCAAGTGGCTGCAGCAAGCAATTGTTACAGCAGCAAAATCTAACCACTAAAATCAACAAACAATCCACCCAAAAGATAGCAAATGACAAGTAGGTTAGGTATGGCAGCTTGCAAGCAAATTTTAATGGTAGAGTAGTGAGCAATGAAAGAGTTTAAGTGAGTTTTTCTGCAGCCCTAATGGCTGTAGCATTAAATTGATTACAGCAAGAGAGTTACAAGGCTAAGCTAGACGCCCTAGTGGCTCAAGCAAACTTATAGCACTAAGAAAAGATTCCAATTGGAACAAATGCTATATCTCAAAATTTCACGTATATCAATGGAATGATTTTATTTCTCTAATGCAAATTAGACTAGTGCCTTGCCAATTGGGTTATGGAGTCTTGGGTGTAAGAGTTAGACTTACAACTTCTCTAGGGGTGTAAGCCCTTTTACTTCCTAGAGCAAGTAAATCCAACAAGGTAAATCTAGGAGGGTGTAAGCCTTTTTACTCCTCTTAGCAACCTTTGCAATAACTTATCCAACAACAATTATGATAGACTTGGTGGAGGGTGTATGCCCTTATACTCCTCCAAGGATTTAGACCAGAATAAGCATGAAATAAAAGAGAAACATCAACAATATGTAGAAATTCCTTACCAATTCCAAAGATAGCAAGATAAACCCTCATCTACTAAGTATATTCCATCACAAAGCAAGAACAAGCACCAAGAGAACTAGCACACCACTTTTCCTCCAAGACACAAGTATCAAGCATCCAAAATTTGCACAAGAGAGACGTGTGATTTGCCCAAATAGGGCAAAAATTTCAGCCAAGCTTATGTAATTCTCAAGTGTTATGATATGTGTAAATGAAATGTCATGACCTTTATTTATACAAGGTCTCACAAAACAAATTTGTCCACTTAGTTGAGGGTAAAACACAAAGTAAGGAGGCCGACCTCCTTAATTTTCCCCTCTACAAATTATAATTCAAAATTTACATAAAGATTCCCCTAAGAGGGGTGACGTCAAGCCCTAATTAGCCTCCAACTGAGATGTTTTGGCCTCTAGAAGAAATCGTTGGACCTCCAAAGGCCATGGACCAAGCCACCTAGTGCTCCAAAGCAAGGCAAGAAGTCTCTCTCAATCAAAACATTGCCAAGTCATCATCAAGACCACCAACACCATTGAACCCTAGCCCTCAAAGATGACGTCATGCCCTAGAGTGTGACGTTTTGGGCTTCCAAGGCCAAACATTGGGCAAGTGGAGAGCTAGTCTCCTCCTCCAAGGTGTCCTCTCATGCCTCCAAAGGCAACGTTCATCATCCAACTGTTCAAGGAGGGAAGGAACAACATCAGTCATGTGGGATCCATGCCCCAAGTGAAGGTCCAAGTGACCTTGTGCCTTCACGAAATGACTTCCACCTGTCAAGGCCCTGCAAAGACAAGCAAATTCGCCCTCCAAGGGCTCACAAGTCACAAGCATCATGTCAAGTAAGCCATATAGCCTAAGTGGGCCTAATAGTTAAGAACATGTGTTTCCTCCTAAGAGGTCACAAGTTCAAATCCAAAGGGGGGTAGGGTATGTATACCTCTGTAAACTTTACCAGTAAAATCGTTGGGTGGAGGAGGTCTCATACACCAATTTGGTGTCTGGCTTGGTTGTGACCTTAAAAATAGATTATTATTATTATTAATATTATAAAAGAACCACCCGAACATGGGCATCAAGTCCCCCCCTCTCAAAATAAACAAATGCTCAAAGACCTTATGCAACTTGCCAAATTTAGGTATGGGAGGGTTGTCATGGTGACCTATTGGGTGAATCATTCCCAAGTCAAGGAGTGTTTCTCAGGTGGACCCTCTCTAAGTCATGTGAAGAGTATGAGGTGGATGGGGGTAATACTTTTGGGCATGGGGTTTCTTGACATACAAGGGCTCATATTGTCTCATTTATGGGTGTCTTTGTAGAGAGTGTGCTTCCCTTCGTCCGCGATGTGACATTTTTCCAAGCCCGTTTTTCCATTAGTTAATTAGAATGTTTCCAAGTTGAAGCTAAAGTGGGACTTCTACCTAAGCATGAAAAACATTGTCCATGTTAAATCTACCTTGGTCACACTGTGCTTCGCCAAGTTGAAGACAATGTGTGGGACTTCTACCTAAGCATGAAAAACATTGCCCACACACGCTCTACCTTGGTTGGCATGTTAATTAGTTATTATTTTACGGGTCCCTCAATTTTTTGTGAGAAACATTTTATTGTTCTCGGGATCCCTGGGTGAGCATCTGGAAGGTTTATGATTGGCTTTTATCTTTTTCCAGCTACAAGCCTCTGGGCCTTTAGCCCCTTCTTCCCATGAAATGAGGTACGAGCTCTTCTTGGGTCAATGTGGCCCTGAAAACCCAAAAGATGAGGAAACGAAGGGAAAGAAACATGGAAGGTGGCAAGTATGTGCGGGAGCGGTACGATGACTCATCAAGGAGACCCCCTAGTAGCAACCATTTCCCTAAGGGGGACCACTTACTAGAACAACAATGTCAACCACCAAGGTAAAATAAGGCAAAGAACATAATTTCCAAGCAAACGTTTTCAAAATCAAGAAAGGACCCTTTGCAACATATCCAAATGCTTCATTTTTTAAAATGACACTTACCACAAAACTGGACTTGTTACCTCATGGAGCAAGACCTGTCGTCCTCTGTGAGCCAAGTTGATGTGGTGAATGGTGCAGCCATCGATCTCATGGTGATGGGTGGAGTGATGTGGGGATCTGCCTGCTAGTCTGTCTCTCGGCACTCCATGTCTGCAACCTGGGGGCCTCGAGACATCATCTCCTTACTTTCCCCTAGAAATGGGGGGTAACAAACCTAATGATTTATATTTTTTATTCATACTATTATTATTATTATTATTATATTTTTAGTATTACTATGTTTATTACATCGTCGTCGCCTTAAGGAAAGCTTTGTCCTCGAAGCATAGTAAATAGGATTCTTTGTAATTGAGCATGTTTTCTTGGTGGCATCATCTTTATCTAGTTGTAGAGGTTTGACTCGATTCCTCATTTGATTCCTCATTGTAGTGTATGCATCATATTTTGAAGTCTTTTGACTCGGTTGTTTAATGTGAAATCTTGATGTTCCTTGGTAACATACTTCGCTCGTTTTCTCTATTGTAGCCCCCAGCTTCTTCAGATTGGTGATCATAGGTGTAGTCATGGACTTAAACTCCATCATCCTGAACCTTCTCAATATCTCAATTGCATACTTCCCCTATCCGAAGAAGATCTTGCTCGATTACTCCCACACCTCCAATCCCAAAAAGTAATGCATCAATCCAATATCCTTCATCTCGAACTCCGAAGCCAAGTCCTTCTTGCAACTAGCAATGAGCCTTTATGCTCCCGTGAGGAACAAATCATCAACATACAACACCAATATAAGAGGATCCTCACCAACCTATATGAGATATAGGTTGGGATCTGCTTCACTCTTGGTGAAGCCCATGTTATGCAAATACATGTCAATCCTCGAGTACCATGCCCTAGGTGCATGCTTGAGTCCGTACAAAGCTTTCTTCAACCTGCAAACATGGGACTCCCTCCCATGTACCTCAAAGCCATGAGTTTGTTCAATGTACACCTCCTCCTCAATCACACAATTGAGGAATGTTGTCTTCATGTCCATCTGATGTATCCTCCACCCCATAACCGAAGCAAGAGAAATAAAGGCCATGATAGAAGTATACCTGGCAACTGGAGCAAAAGTCTCCTCATAGTCCTAAGTCCACTCCCTCTTTCTGGGAGAACCCTCTCACCATTAACCTCGCCTTGTACTTCTCAATGCTACCATCTGCAGCATGCTTGATCTTATAGATCCACTTGGAAGTCACCACAGACTTCCCCTTTGGTCTTGAAACTATGTCCCACACATCATTTATCATGATGGACTAATACTCCTCCATCATGGCATCCCTCCAAACCTGCTAGCTTGTTGCCTCCTCAAAATTGGAAGGCTCGGAATCAATGATGTTACTCATAAGCACCACATAGATCGAAAACCTTTGCGGAGGCCTGCTCTCCCTGAAAGTGCCCCTAGGTGCCGCATGCTTCTCTGCATCTCTTAAAGTATCCTGAAGCCATCTAGGCCTCATGTCCTCATCACTAGGAGGGTCCACTAGATCCACTAACTCCTCTGACGACTCCTCGTGGTCTGAATGTTGAACCCCTGTACTAGATGGACTTGTACTCTCCTCAACCTTCGGAGCCTCCTACTCCTCACCATCTGTCTTTGTTGTGGTCTCTCGGGACCTCCCGAAATCCAACTCCTCCTCAAACCTGACAACCCCACGAACCTCAATATGTCATTGTCCTAGAATGTAGATCTGGTAGGTCTTCGAAGTCTTTTAGTATCCCACAAACACGCCCTTCCTCCCAGAAGGTTCTAACTTCATCCTCTTCTCCTTAGGAACATGGATGTAAACTAGACAATCAAAGATCCTCAAATGTCCTATCTCTTGTCTCACTCCTGTGAATGCCTCCTCAAGAGTCTTGTCCTCCAAGATCCTGTGACTCGTGAGGACTCTTGTTCTGAACATAGACTGTCGTGTTACACGCCTCTACCCAAAGCAACATAGGTAGATCCTGGTCATGCAACATTGCCCTGGCAACCTCACCTATGGTTCGATTCTTCCTCTCTCCAACCTCATTCTGCAATGGGTTGAAAGGCATTGTCAACCCCCTCTTGATCCTTGCATCCTTGCATAAATCTTGAAGTCATTGTAGGTATACTCACTCTCGTTATTTGACCTCAAGACCTTGATCTTATTCCCTGTCTAATTCTCCACCAAAGCCCTAAACTCCCTGAATCGACTGAAGACCTCGTCCTTGGTCTTCATGAAGAAGATCCATGTCCTCCTAGAATAATCATCAATGAAGATCACATAATACAAGTAACCACTCGAAGATGGAACTAACATCAATCCACAAACATCTGATGTATTAGATCCAAGATCCCCTTGGACCTACTATCACTGCTTGGAAAAGCAGCCTTGCCATTCTTGCCAAGTGCACAACCCCTACATACACCCTGGTGCTCTGCTCCAAACTCTGGAAGACCTATAACCATCCTCCTCAAAATTGGCCAAGCCTTGTAATGCAAGTGTCCCAATCTCATGTGCCAAAGCTCACATAGACTATCATTGTCATGTACCAAGGCCTGGGTTAGCTATTCTATCACCCTGTAAAGACCACCATCACGAACACCAATGACCCCTACTGAGACAATGCTTGATCCTCTCGGCCATGCAAGAACCTGTCCACCTGAGAATGCCACTGCATACACTTTGTCCTCCATAGTTGAGATAGAAAGTAGGTTCTTCTTCAATCCCAACACATCATTCATCCTAAAAGGCTTCACGAACTCCAGCTGAAACGAAATTGTCCCAACTCCCTTGACTGCATACTTGGCATTTTCACCAAGCTCCACCTGCAATCCTAAGCCCTCCTCTAATAAACTAGTAAGTGACTCATGTGATCCTATCATATGACGAGAAGCTCCATTATCCACAAACCAAGTCCCACTACCGGAAACTGTGCCAGAAAGGGCGAAGACCAATAAGAACTCCCTCTAAATCATGTCTGCAACCTCATCCACCTATGTTGATGATGCTTGCTACTTCCCTTTTCCTTTATTCCGCTGTGGACATTGTGAAGCATAGTGGCCTTCCTTATGGCAAGCAAAGCACTTGACCTTGCTAAGGTCTTTCTTCTTCCACTGCTCTGGGGATGCCTCTCTCCCTGTGGAACCTTTTCCTTTTTCCATTCCTAGCATGAGCAACTAGGGCCTAGTTCTCATCATCACTACCTCTCTGCTTGTTACTGGACTCTATCCGAGCGTCCTTCGAGATGCAATCGATCCACAATATATCAAATGGTAGCATCTTCTCTTGTGCACAAATCCCCTACACAAATGGTTCCCAAGACCCGGGAAAACCATTCAATACCACATTCACCAACTTTGTGCCATCAATTGCCTCACCACTGGCTACAAGTTGATCATGAATCTGAGTAATCATCATGAGGTAGCTAGCAACTGTATCTGATTTGGACATCTCGATTGATCGGAACTTATGCCTCAAAATCGACTTTTGTTTTATATTCTCGCTTTGCTACAAGCCCACCAAAGCATCATACATCTCCTTGGTTGTCTTCTTCTCGGAAATATGAGGAATCAAGTGATCCTTCACAGAATCCAACAACACCCGCTTGGCCTTCTTCCTTCTAATGAGCTACCAATTCCTGTGCATCATAAGGATCTGGAATCACCATCTCAATGTAATCTTTGAGATCATTCTCTTCCAAGAGCAAAAGAATCCTCGCCTCCCAAGCCTGGAAATTTATGGCCCCCTCCAACCTGTCCTCAACTCTAAGAGTGCCCACCATCATGTCCAATCTTGAACAAGAACAAATCTGCAGCAACTTGTGTCTCAAGAAGATGACCTTCTCTCTCTAGAGCCTATGCTTTGATACCATGTCAAATTTTAAGCATTCAATGCATTCAATTTCAGATCTAAAAATTACTTCCAAGTGACCTTAAACAGTAAACTAGGACTGTTATCACTGAATAATTTTACATTGAAATTATGACAGAAAATTATCGCAGAAGCAAAAAGATCTGAGAGATCCTCCTAGCTGACGTCACAGTCATACGGCTGATGTCACCCTGTACGGCTACCTACGTCAAACATGCAGCCTACTGTTGTACGGATCGCACATGCGACTGTCCTTGTGTTGACCTGCGGCTACTGTACGGTTCACATGTGTGGTACGGCCTGCAATAAATGCTTCGTACGGATCCCACACGTGCGGTCTCTCCTCCTCTCTCTTACACATGTGAACTCACACATGTCGCTGCTCCTTGGTTGAAAAATGAGAAAAGAAAGACCAGAAAACCCTAGACCAGATTTGCCAAAATGAAGATCCTCCTTGCTAAAATTTGCCTCCTCAGTCCCCCTTTAGCAAGAGTGCTCACTCACTTATGCAGAACACGTGATGACAAAATAAGATGTGTAATGCCTCCTAACATTACCTCTCCTTTCATTGACTCTTAAAGTGACTTTAGAAGCCCCTAACTAAACTCAACATTAAATTACAATTGTTTATTCCTGCAAGTGGGTGCCAAGCCCCAACTCTAAATAAAAGGGGTTTTCACAAAGTAAAAATGCAATGTGAGTGCCAACAAAGATTCCCACATGCCCGACACCAAGGCCAATGTGAGAATACCTTTCCGATGATACAAAAACATCAACATCGAGTGTCCAAAAAATCACATATATGTTCAAAATTTTCAAAACAACAAAAAATTATGCCAAGAAATTGCCCATTGAAGCAAATGGAGCACTAAAAAACCATGAAATTTCCATCTTAAAACCCTAGATTCTCTCACTCAATGAATAGAACGTTGCAACTTTAAAGCATGAAAAACTTTGTTAATGGATGTGAGTGAGAGCAAGTTCAAGTGTTATTAAACCATGTAGTTTCGAGCATTAAAAGAAATAAACTCCAAGCAAGATATGAGAGTAACCATATTAGAGTTTATAGGTTAGATCCTAAAATGTAGCAAATTTAAAATCTAGATCTAGAACCAAAATTTCAACTAGCTAAGCTAGCTTACTTATGCCAACTTTAAATGGATAAAATATGAAGGAATTGGTTAGCACAAGTGAGATCCAAGCTAAACAAGATCTAACAATTAAAATTAAGCTTAGATCTAGCAATCTAACTCAATAATTAATCTTGAAGAACCTTAGATTGCTATCAAACAAAAATTAAAAGAGGGAAATTTAAAAGAGATGGTTAGAAAATAAATCAAAACCCTAGTACTACAATTGGGCATGAAGTCTTAGCTACTTCTTGAGTAATTTCCCTCTTGTCCTTCGATGTTGAAGTCCCCAAAACACCTCTAGAGAATGCTTGGTGAGCATCAAAGTTGATATCTAAAACTTGCAACAACGAAAAAACACATATAGGTTTAACCCAAAAGGAAATCAACCTAGGTATTGCAAACTTTGAATCTTAAAACCAAAACAAGGGTAGAGAAGCAAAACCCTATGATATTCACCTCTAATACATAAGAATTAGTTGAACATTCACAAAGAAATAACATAGATTAACATCATACATTATTTGCTTTGCTTGTATTGCAATAGCCCTTTCCTCGATGTCCTTTGCATGCCAACAACCATCTGTTTTAAACCTATAACAACATACTCAAATAAATAGAGAAGAAAACACACCAATATTGAGCAAATAAGTCTTTTTATTCCATTTCCAACCATGCCAAATGAGACGGACACCTTCCTTAAATAGGTGAGGAGCCTCTCAATACCATACAATGAAAACCATGAGCTAGGATGAAACCATATGTGCATACCATGTGCTAGAATAAAACCATGAGCCTAAAACCATCTTCCCAAGTCAAACCATGGGAAAATTCCTCAATTTGTTACAACAAACTCCTCAAAGGTAGGGTGCCCTCCTCAAAGTGGGCAAATTCCACACATGTAGTCCAAAACAAGCTAACAAACACCTTCTAGAAACACATGTGAGGTCAAAGGAGGACCCAAAACTAGGGCATACCCTAACTAACCCCAGAAATATGGAATATTTCACTCAACAACTCATTCACACATGTGAACAAGAAAAATGAGGTGCACCCCTTCTAGAAGGTTCTAGAAGGTTCTAGAAGCACACGTGTAAACTCTAGGAGAGAGAGTGCACCTTGGAGAAGAGTTTTCACACATGCCATGTGGATATGTGCCCATGTGGCTCATACAATGCTCTATATGTTGACGAGTGTACAAAGTGTTGATGTGAACACCTCTGTGATGATGTGGCATCATTGTCCTCGTAAATTGTGTTGTCATGGATCCCAATGCAGTGACACAAATCCCAAGAAAATTTACATGGATCCCAATGTAGGTAGATATGGTTGAATATAGGTATACAAATCTCAATGTAGGTACATGAATCTCGAGGCATGGTGCACAGATCCCAATGTAGGACGCCAACCTATAATGATACATCAAGCTTCAAAACAAGTCATTAGGCAACAAACATTAAGTAATATCCTCTAACAACAACTTAACATAGGTTAATTTTACAAATTGCTAGAGTTTACCATGGTTGGGGCAACTTCACCCCTATTACATGTGTCAATTTCCTAGAAAATAAGGTATTTCCTAAGTAATTTGGTTAGAGATAGGTAAATTTGATGAATAATTGATAGAAAAGGAAGGGAAACTTTATGTTCTGACCCTCAAAGTCATTTTTAATGATGTATAAAGTCTTTATCTAGTCCAACTAGCCTTTTTGAGCTAGGAATCTTCATTTTTTATACTTGTAAACCTTTGAGAGGGAGTTTTTCTTAGAGTTACCACCTCGTCGCCTTTTTATCACCCCTTGTTATATTTTATTTGATTTTTCTTAGTCCTTTTTCTTTAGATATGCGTTTTTATCATAGGACCTTGGGGTTGGGACTTTTTATTGAGGTGGCATAGCTCTAGCCTTAGTATTTTTTCTTTTTTTTAACATTATCGCTCTTCACCTCTAGCCTTTTTGGCTTTATTTGACTTTGGCTTACATTTTTCTTCACTTAGACTTTGCTAGATAACATTTGATAAGTCAAACATAAGCAAGGATAGTATTTTTTTTAATGGGGTGGTGGTTAAAAGTAAAGGATAGAAAGTGCCAGAAGGGGTTAGGATATGGCTACACTATTCAACTAGATCACTAGTCGTATAATTATTCCTAAGTCGTGACATACTTATCTAAGGACAATTATGTCCCCCCATGGTAAAATGAGACAAAATAATAAAATTATTAGTGTTAAGAAGTGTTATAAGATCTAACCAATGTTTATTACTTTCACGAGAAGGTTAGAAACCATCACACCACTTCTAGATAAGAAACCCACACATGAAATCATAGCACATAAACTAAAAAGATGAAGCATGAAGTACCATCTGTGCAAGCACATATCGTCTGAGGTGTAAACCATAAGAGTTGATATACCATGGTAGAGTCATATGAAAGAACTCATGGATGATGTAGGGCTGGAAGAACTGGAAGATCATGCCTAAAATGGTAGATATGAACAAGGGAGCTCATCCAAGCAGCATCAATGCACCCCTTAGAGAGTGGTTTGGAAGTAGGTTCCCTTGGAAGGTCAATGGGTTGCATTGACCCTTCAAAAATACCACAATTTCATTTAGTACTCTGAAGATCATACTACCTCGACAATTGAAAAGATTTTTAAAAGGGGTGAATTAAAAATGATTGGAAAGAGATTGGCCAAGAATTGAATTCAAAGATTAAAATAAAATAAGAAAGTTACAATTTAGAAAGTGGACAAAAAATAGTCGTTGTGAATAATTTAATGTATTGAAAAGAAAATTATGATGGGGGATGATAAAATTAAAAAGGGGGAAGATAAGATGATTAAAAGGTATTTAAAGGAAGAGTTAAAAGTAAAGGGGTAACCTATAAATGAAATCAATAATTAAATTTTGTTTTTAAATGAGAATATACGAGATATGAGGGGAAGGGGGGGACCTAAATTTAGAGAAATTAATACACGGGATAACAAGGATGAGAGGATAGGGGAGGGGGGAAACGAGCGAGAAGATGGGGCGAGAAGGAAAACACGTTAGTTTTGCTAATGAAGGCGATGAATGATAGGTTTCCAATATTGGTTGAGTTTGTACCCATCATCACGGTTAAAATTGTTTGGGTGTTTTTCAATTTCCAAGGCTTTGCGAATGATGTGAGAAGAGTAATAGGGTGATGAGGCTAGGATTTTGGTTTGGTCAAAACAGATTAAATGTTTAGATTTGAAAGAGTTTTCAGCAATAGCTAATTTGGAGATTCGATTGTGAGTTATGTCACCTATATGCTCTTTGAGACATGCATTGAAGGTTCTGCCAGTTTGGCCAATGTAAGATTTGCCACAAGAGGAAGGAATTTGGTAAACTCCTAAGCCGAGCATTGGGACAGATTTATCCTTGGCGGGTCTAAGAGATTGTTGGAGGGTCTTGTAGGGCTTGAAAACGGTTTTGATATTCTTTTTAGCGAGAATTTTGGATATATGATCTGTAGTGCCTTGGATGTATGGAAGAGAGATGAGAGTTAGGGGAGGGGAAGATGATGACGAGATGTTTGATTTTGGTTTGAGGTTTGTTAATTTGAGAGTTGGAGTAACCGTTGGACATAAGGGCCTTTGGTTAGGTGGGATTTTTCCTTATGGAGGAATTGGGGATCAAAGATTCAGATGACTAGAGTGACTAGAGTTTTGAGGACAGTGGATTTTTGGGCAAGATGATGATGGGAATGGGCATGGAGGTATATGTATGTGTGAATCTTTTTACGATAAACTTGGTAGGTGAGGGAGCAATTAGGGAGGCGAGAGATAAGAACATCCAAGAAGGGAAGCGAATTGTCCTTCTCCATTTCCATTGTGAATTGGATATGGGGGTAAAGGCTATTAAGATGGTTGAAAAATGAAGTTAGTGAGGCAAGGCCATGGCGTTGAACAAAGAAAGTATCATCAACAAACCTAAACCAGCATTTAGGTTTGAGATGAAAGTTATTTAAGGCCGAGGTTTCAAAATGTTCCATGAAAATGTTGGCGAGGGGGATAAGGAAGATCCCATGGCAGTACCTTCAGTCTGCTCATAGCAAGTACCTTTGAAGGAGAAGAAGGTAAAGGTCAAGCAGATTTTAATCAGGTTAAGAGTTTCAGGGTCCACTATCTTGGAGATGAGGTCCAAAGCTTCAGGGACAAGGATCTTGTTAAATAAAGAGACAACATCAAAGATAATCATTAAGTCTTGGTTATCAAGATGAAGGTCGTTTTTTTGAATAAAATCCTAGGAGTCTTTTATGAAGGAGGAAGTTTTTTCAGTAAAGGATCTAAGTTTGTCAGTAAAGGATCTAAGTTTTTCAGTAAAGGATCTAAGTTTGGGAAAAGGGCATGTGTGGGGGCACCAATAGCGCTTACTATGGGTCTGAGGGGGATGTCTTTCTTGTGAATTTTGGGTTTCCCATAGATCCGGGGGGGGGTTTGGGTTATGAGGAATAAGTTGTTTTTGAATGTTTGGATCCAGGGAGGAAGATTTAATGGCTTTGGTGACAAGGGTAGTAATGGTAATCAAAGGGTTTTTAGCTAGAGGTTTGTAGGAGGATGAAGAAAGGCAGTCAAAAAGTTTGGATTCATAATCCAATGTATTCATGATAACAGTGGTGTTACCTTTATCAGTTTTTAAGATGATGATGTTGGGGTTATTATTAAGATGTCAAATAGATTGTATTTCCTCTTTAGTCAAGTAAGGTTTTGGAGGTTTGGCATGACAGAGGATTGGGCCACAATCTTGTCGGATTTCTTCTGCTTCATGAGGGGGAAGGTGATGCATTACAAATTCAATCGAGCTAATGATTTCTTCATTAGGAATGTGGTGCGGAGCCAGGGCGAAATTAAAACCTTTTTCTCAGAGTTGAAGGCAAGGGGTATCGAAGTTAAAGGAGGAGATATTTAAGACTATGGAAGGGTAACAGAGGTTAGCGTTTTGGGGTTGGGGGTTAGTGATTAAGTTTTTAGGTAGGGGGGCGCATTCCGGAAGAGGGTTAGTGGTAGTCGAGGAAATTAAGGAGGTCGATTTAATATAGGATATAGGGAAGTTATTAAGAGAAGGTGTGAGAGGTGCATTGTTAGAGGGCGTAGAGAAGGAGGGATTGACAGGGGGGAAGATAGGTGATGAGGGTGGCGAGGGAAGGGCGTTTAAGCAATTGTTGAGTAAATTTTTGGATAGCAGGCACAATCTAGATTGGGGTTAGTGATAGTTGTGGAGACGGAGGAGGTAGTAGCGTTAATAATGGATATAGGAGGAGTGTTAGAGTTGATGTGGGGCGATGGAATGGACGTAGAAATGGAGGTTTGATGGAGGGACTGATGCGTGGCAGAGGAGGCGAGGGGAGATCATTTATTGAAGAGATGGGATGAGAGAATAACGAAGAGTTAGAATGGAGATCGAGTTGAACAAGGTTAGGGTTAAGAAGCAAGGATTGTGGGTTGCGACTTGATAGGAGGGGATGTGAGGAGGAAACCGCGTTGGTAATTCGAGCGGCAAGGGATCGCGCTGCGAGGGCAAGATCGAGAATTGAAAGAGGGGAGATGTCAAGGGGGAGAGATTTAGTCTGCACGCGGATAGAGAGAGCTAAACCACCGAAAGATATGGTCGTGGGTGCAATGTCAATGGTCAAGAAGGTGTTTAGGGTTTGCGCTAAGAGCAAACGATCAGAAAGAGGCGAGCTCGCATCCACATGGGATTTTGAAGCAGTTTTAGGTGGCAGTGACAAAAGGCATAAGGAAATGGAATTTGTCTTTTAAGTTAGAACCTGGCCGGAGGCATTGCTGGAGATCTGAGGTCAAGAGAAGGCGTCCCAACAGTTTGACAAGGAGCCTAAAGGTTGAGTGAGAGTGGAAGAATTAGGATTAGGGTTAGGTAATGAAAGGCTCGAGGGGAAGGATGCAAGCGAGTTTTGTGTGAAAGGCGAACATTGAGTGATCTACAACAGGGAGAGCAGGGAGAGGATTCAGAGGTGGAAAGGTCCAAAGTCGATAGAGATGGGATCGATACGAGTAAGAGTAATGCGAAGAAAATAAATTATAATATTTTCGAATTTGATTAGCGGAGGTAGTTTCAAAAACATTGAACGCAGAACGAAAAGATCTACGGTCAATAACGGACCAAGTATCAAAAGAAATCAATGAGGAAAGTTTAAGATGTAGATGAAATACCTTGAAGGATAAGCAGTTGAGTTCTGACCTGGTGTGGTGGATTTTCGCACGAAGAATGGCACTATTGGCTCTGGTAAAGATGCTATTGAGATGAGGCCTACGGTGAGGTTCGTGAATTCAAGTGAAAGGAGGAAGGAGCTGAGAATCTTGGCAACACTTCAGGAAGGTAAGATCAACGAATCTTTTCATCATTTTTGTTTTGAGCTTCTCAAAACTCTGGGTCTCTTTGAGACAATCCTCTCCAGAGGTTTAATATCATACTGTGCAAGTTTTCACAGTTCCTCATAATGTTGATTTAGATTTATGGAAGTAGATTGTGTGTGGAGTTTATGAAACGTCCAACGTTTTGAGTGGATACTCCACCCATCATCAGGGACTATTGAAGCAATGATGTTTGNAAAGGAGGAAGGAGCTGAGAATCTTGGCAACACTTCAGGAAGGTAAGATCAACGAATCTTTTCATCATTTTTGTTTTGAGCTTCTCAAAACTCTGGGTCTCTTTGAGACAATCCTCTCCAGAGGTTTAATATCATACTGTGCAGGTTTTCACAGTTCCTCATAATGTTGATTTAGATTTATGGAAGTAGATTGTGTGTGGAGTTTATGAAACGTCCAACGTTTTGAGTGGATACTCCACCCATCATCAGGGACTATTGAAGCAATGATGTTTGAAAAGAGTGTTGAGGGAAGTTTATAAAGGCAATTTCATAAGAACATAGGGTTACAATTTGGAAAGTAGATAATTATTAGTCGTTATGAATTAGTCGTTGTGAATTAAAATGATAAAAGACATGTCTATTCACATATGTGACCATTCAATGTATAGTTATACACAACGTCACATGTTATTGTAATCAATCATTCAATCGATCATATTATTTATTCAATACATTATATTTATCAATATGGATTTCTCATTCCTATTTATTTTGGATATTCAACCTTTGAACTAGTTTGGTTCATTACACCATAAAACTTGGTTTCTTATTAGTACAAACCAACATGCCCACCTCTGATCAAGATTAATTCTACAAACATTGATCTCTGAAAGGTTTACACAAAGTGTAAACCCTATGTAGCGAAACAACAAAGGAAACAACAAGTTTAACCCCAAGCAGGGCAATGCAAAGCTTATGCATAACCAAAGACCAATTATCCATTCAAATATTTTGGCCAAGGCCATATATAGATCAAAGTTCAAACGACTTTTGTGGGGTACTACAACAAATGTTAAATATGTTCCATTCTAGGTGAATATATTATGCAATTCATTTGCAATTTTTGGAAGCTAGAGCACACCAGGCTTAAAAAGTAAAATGTGCTCTTCCTAATAGTCAATTTTGAAAAGGCCTAAGTTGCCAAAAAAAGCCCAGCTAGCAATTTCAAGACAGATGCATTTTTGCAATAAAAATGCCAATGAAACACCCAAGAAACATTTAAAAATATTTTTCAAATTATTTCTATATTGGGAAAAAAAATCTATGCCATTCATGAAACATTCCACAAGAATTTAGAAGCTATTTGAAAATTTATCATTTCTAACCTGAAAACCATGGCAGACCCTATTTGTGGGTCCTACACCCACAAACAAAGAAAATGATGGAAACACCTAAAAAATGATATCAAAAAATTAGGAAAAAATAACACAAATGAAAAGTTTACCATTCGAAGTACTTTGCAGATGCAGTTTTCTTCCACATTGTAATTATAGAGGAAGATGCAAACATGGAGCAAATCGATATTTTCATTATGTCCTCAATGTCTTAAATTAGTCAAAGAATAATTTACATGCCAATCAGATTACCCACATTACCCTCCTAAGTGTGTGGTTGACCTTAAATACATCAAGGGAAGATACTTAAATTCTCATATGTTCGCTTCAACAAATATTCTCATATGTTCGCTTCAACAAATTATCTCTCCACTAGATACATAATAAACAAAGAAATGAATGAATCTGGAAGTTGATTCACTCAATTTCACCTTTAAAATTTATATCGAAATTTTATACCAACATATTTACTACTGCTCAAATATAATATCGCCCATGTTGGCCACCTTCTAAGCAACATGCAAGAAGCTTATTCAAACCCTCAAAACCCATCTTTTGTTAGCCACTAACTAGAACAAAAGTATTAATCATATAGTAGGTGGTGTGTTGCTCTCCCAAGAGGACTAGAGAGTTAAGTATAAATATACCCAATAGCAAGGCATATAATGTTACATGAAACGGACTATAAAAGTAATAAAAAGAGTGAAAGGATGAAAATTGTATACTTAGGGGAGATCTACATAGAAATAAAAGCCAAAGTAAAACCTGTTTCAAACCCTCGCAATCAACCCTATTACAAGTGTTAATGTTTAAGCCATTATTATAGTTCTTTGCATTTCATTAGATAACAATAGCATAATACAAGATCACTGAGAAATACACAATCACAAGAGATACAGCATTTATCCTGGGAAACCCTCTAGGGGAAGAAAACCCAGCAAAACTTCCTTATTATAGATAGCCAATACAATGCCAAGAGATCTCTTAAACTAATGCAGAAGATCCTCTCCCAGATATGCGCCAGTCTCTCTCCTCCTTCTATTAACTGCAATTCTGAAACTTGTCTCACAAATGAGCAAGTGAGTTGTGTGTCTAAGTGAGGCACTAGCCTCCTTATTTATACAAGACTAGCACGTGTGAAGTGTCTCTTCACTGGCAGGGCCGACTTCTCCAACTCGGTGGTTATAACCACCTTTATTATGTTTCAGGGCCTCTTTGATATATTCTGGGGCCGACTTCTTCTTTTGCCTTTTACAATTACAATATGACCAATCCGCAAAAGGGAATTTGGTCCTTTTAAAGTAGTCGACATGATCAATCCACAATGGGGATTGATCCAATGAATAATATATCAAATAATAATAAGAATACACTTTGCAGTTACATTATTTCAACACTCCCCCTTAACAAGAAGGGTATTCTTCAACA
>SNQJ01S0004578.1:69711-101767 GCA_010110895.2 Picea sitchensis
TAAACTAATGCAGAAGATCCTCTCCCAGATATGCGCCACTCTCTCTCCTTCTTCTATTAACTGCAATTCTGAAACTTGTCTCACAAATGAGCAAGTGAGTTGTGTGTCTAAGTGAGGCGCTAGCCTCCTTATTTATACAAGACTAGCACGTGTGAAGTGTCTCTTCACTGGCAGGGCCGACTTCTCCAACTGGGTGGTTATAACCACCTTTATTATGTTTCGGGGCCTCTTTGATATATTCTAGGGCCGACTTCTTCTTTTGCCTTTTACAATTACAATATGACCAATCCGCAAAAGGGGATTTGGTCCTTTTAAAGTAGTCGACATGATCAATCCACAATGGGGATTGATCCAATGAATAATATATCAAATAATAATAAGAATACACTGTGCAGTTACATTATTTCAACAACAAGGAAGATAGAAGATCTATTTCTATGGCACCTTAAAAACGTGCAAGCCCATTTTCTATTTACTAGGAGTGAATCCAAAAAGAGGATGAACTATCAATTAATATTCTCCAATGTTATCTCCCATTATCATCCATGAAAGCATATGCTTAAAATAATATGGTAGATGGTGTCTTGCTCTCCCAAGAGCACTAGACAATTAGGTATAATTGTACCCAATAAAAAGGCATATAAATTTACATGAAACAAATATTAAAAGTAATAAAAGGAGTGAAACGATGAAAATTGTATCTCTAGGGGATATCTACATAGAAAGAGAACTCAAAGTAAAAACCATTTCAAACCCTTGCGATCAACCCTGTTATAAGCAAATTAGGAGACCTATTTCTAGGGCATCTACAAGACCTTAAAAGCTTGCAAGCCCAATTTTTTATTTACTAGCACTAAACCCAAAAAGGAGGATGGATTATCAATTAATAATCTCCAAAGTTATATCCCATTCTCTTTTGTTCTCCAAAGAGCACTAGACAATGAGGTATAATTATACCCAAGAGCAAGGCATATAAATTTACATGAAACAGACTGTAAAAGTAATAAAAGGAGTGAATAGATACAAATTGTATCATTAGGGGATCTCTACATAGAAAGAAAATTCAAAGTAAGATCCATTTTAAACCCTCACAGTCAGCCCTATTACAAGGAAGGTTGAAGATGTATTTCTAGGGCATCTAGAAGACCTCCTAGAGGCTTGAGTTGCAGTTACATAATTAGACACATGTGCAGGAGCTAAACTATGAACAACTCCACTTTAAATGCAACAATTGTCACGAGCATGGTCACTTTTATTAATACCGTCCAAAGAGGGCACCCCTCTCCACTAAGGAAACGAAGGAACGATTCCAAATAATCTACAAAGGTTGAAGGATAAGACCCCCACAGCTAGATATGTAAACCAGCAAAGATATGAATCCTAATCCAAGCAGAAAAGCTAGTTTCAAGGTTTTGGAGTTGGAACCAAAAGAGGAGCACTAAGGGAAGGAGGATGAAATCCATTCTCCATTAGGTTTAGAAATTCAAGCAAAAAAGGAGCAAAGTAAAGATGCAATAGGCAATGAGGTTCCTCTCGAAAAAGATTCATAGGAAAAAGAGGAAAACTAGAAGAATGTGGAGGACAAGTGGACTACTCTATCTAGTGACCCTCTAAGGGAAGCCCCCATGGTAGAATGCCTTGATACCCAAGATGGAAAGAAGGAATTATAGTCAAATAAGAAATTGCTCAAGCCATGGGATAATTCATTATTTGATTTTCTGCAAGATTTAACGTCTCCTCTTCCTACTATGGAAGAGGTGACCATGTTAAGGCTTTCTGCTACTTCAACCCTTCTCAGGGGATGGAGGACTTAAAATGATCTTAGGGAATGGTAAACTAAGAGAAACAAGGATTTAAGATCTCAAACCACTATAGTTGCATCCCTTAGCAACAAAAAAAGTCAAATAGAAAACTTCTCATAATAGTTTAAATGTTCTTTTTTTCTTTTTGTTATGTAATTGGTGTGTAAGGCCATAACCTTGTAGCTATAGTAGAGAAAGAAAATCAAGTAGTAGGAAGAAAAGAATAAGCCATGATCACTCCAATGTTTACTCTAAAAATAGAAATCCTTTTAAAGCATGTAATTTGCCTCCGGGTATAGAAAAGGCCCTTGTTCACTCAACCTCCGAGTATATCCAAGGCCCTTGTTTACTTGGCCTCCTCGTTAAGTAGAGGCAGTTTTTGATAATATAATTCAAAGTAACCATTTCAGTAAAAAATAGCATTGTCTTTCTTTACTAAATCACACTTTTAAATGCAAATAGCCCCTCAGCTTTCTTGTACTTTTCTAGCTAGTTATGGATAGCCTCTTGAGTTTGACCATCAAGGAAAATCCTTTCTATGCACTAGAAAAGACCTTACATCACCTCACCACCAACACTGAAGGTTAGCTCATAAAAAAAAGGTCGGGTTGAGATAGTACCTAGAAACATGCATTGAGCAATGAAGTTGATGTTGCCATATTGATTCAAAATATTCCCAAAAAGGTATGTATTTCTCACCTCGACCCCACATGCAAATGAACCACCTTCTGCCCCTGGGGTGTAGGGAAGTCGGTGATGGAGTATATTGTTAAGGCACTCCATTATGTAAAGTCATTGGTTCAAAACCCCGGCTTACCTTGTGTGTCACATATGGGGCATTGTGGGCACACCTAGAGGTTATAGTGGTAGCAATCGAATAACACGACCATGTGTCACGTGAGTAAGTGACCGACTAGTTGTCGATTTCAACAGTCACAAAAAATGAACCACCTCCTTGGCCCTACATGCAAATTATATCCCCTCCTTGGCCCTATCCATGGCCTCATATATGTTTCACAAAAGGGGGATTTTACCCATCAACCATGAGAAGGACCTTGAGAATGGCTTTGATATGGCAAGCACCTCATTAACTTTCCTCTCTAACACCTCTTTAAAGACAATATTTGCACTATAGAGACAAGAGAATTTGTCACAAATTCGGATATATCAATCTAAACAATATTTGTAAATGTATTGAACCTGCACAGAATAGATCTAGCTAGCAAATGACATACACAGTTTGCAGAGAAAATATGAGAAAAGAGAAGCAGGAGAGAAAGAACGGAAGAATTCTCATTAATTGTATTCCACACTCAAAGAGTGAATAATTTACAATAGATATAGGTTACATGAGTAACTAATGCGCCATAGTAGTGATCTAGAGAGATCTAGACACTCACTAACAGACACTTGAGTGAACTGCCACCTAGTCCTAGTTAATAGATCCATGCAATCATCAGTTAACTAAGACACATGTGTGAAAGTAAGAGAGACACATGCAACTGTTGGGGATAAAACCGAGGTTGCCATGCATGAGTGACTTTCACTAGTCTAACTGAGTGTAACTGACTCTGAACTGAAGAGGAACGCCCAATTTTGTAGGGGAATATTCTCATCTAAGGAATCATTCTCAACATTGGACTATCAAACTTAGGAAAATAATTTTAGGTGAGTGTATAATATCTCCAACACCCCCCCCTTAACACTACTAGGGTGTACATGATGAATGGGTCTCAGCAACCAAAGCCATGTTAGGTACCCATTGTACAATGCATATAAGAATGAGACACTGAAAAAACAAGGAAAGAGGGAAAACCTCATAGGAAAAACCCCCCCTCAAATTACAATGCATAAAAAAAATGAGAAGGAACAAAAAGCAGTTGCTAAGCAACCTTGTCCTTCACTTCAAGAAGACCTCGCAACTGTGCAAGTTTGTGCTCATTGAAGATTTTGTTGAAGATGTAGATGTTTGCACGGATCTGATGAAGTAGATGCACCATTGAGATGTCCACACATATCCACTTTCTTTTCTTGTAATGAAGAAGATCCAAATAAAGTTTGGATGAAATTTTAAAAACCGTGCGGCCGTTTCCGGAAAAACACTGAAATTTTGTTGATTTTAAAATGATCATAACTTCACTTCCCAAACTCTGTTTCGAACAATTTTTTTTTGAAATTGGATATTTCTCCTAGAGGAATTCAAATATAAAATTTGTTTCTGCAAATTCTTCTCAGAAAATATCAGAATTGAATCTGATTTGCGCGGCCCCCTTTTTGTCTCCTGAGATGCATGCATGTCGCATGCATGTTGCTCCTGAGATGCATGCATGGCGCATGCAAAAGTTTATGCATGTGACTCTTGAGATGCATGCATGATATCTTCCGTATGAAATTCAGAAAACAAATCTGAAATGGAGTAGACATCGTTTGCAATTAATGGAACAAGAATTTGTGCAGATACTTGTGTAGAAGGCTCTTCAAACTGAGATGATTGATCTTCCAGTGGCTTTTCTACTTGTTCTATCTTGTCAACCTTTTGCATGTAGTCTTCCTTATTACCAAATAGAACCTCCAATCGGGTCCATAATTCATTTGGAGTTGAGTCTTGTGATTCATCATATACTTGATGGAAACGTTCAGGATAAATAGACGAGCAGATACATCCTATGGCCATATCTTGTCTATTGAGAAAGTCATTTTTCTCATCCACGGAATCAGGCTCTACTTCCATTGTCATAGTTATTTGGTACAAGCCTCTGCATCTGAGCTGAAGCAGAATATTTTACTTCCACTCCAAATAGTTATGAGGCGTGAGAAGTATTGTCGATGAATAATCCATCTTTTCTGCGTTCTTCAATCTTTAATACCTGCAAAAAGAATCTGGTGTGTCTTTTCCTAGCAATCCGTCGGCTCTGATACCATGTAAATGTGTTGAACCTACACAGAATAGATCTAGCTAGCAAATGACATACACAGTTTGCAGAGAAAATATGAGAAAAGAGAAGCAAGAGAGAAAGAATGGAAGAATTCTCATTAAATGTATTCCACACTCAAAGAGTGAATAATTTACAATAGATATAGGTTACATGAGTAACTAATGCGCCATAGTAGTGATCTAGAGAGATCTAGACACTCACCGACAAACACTGGAGTGAACTGCCACCTAGTCCTAGTTAATTGATCCATGCAATCATCAGTTAACTAAGACACATGTGTGGAAGTGAGAGAGACACATGCAACTATTGGTGATAAAACCGAGGTTGCCATGCATGAGTGACTTCAATAGTCTAACTAAGAGTAACTAACTCTGAGCTGAAGAGGAACGCCCTATTTTGTAGGGGAATATTCTCTAGAGAGAATATTTTCATCTAAGGAATCATTCTCAACATTGGACTATCAAACTTAGGAAAATAATTTTAGGTGAGTGTGTAATATCTCCAACAATATCCTCGTTTTCATTACATTTCCTAATTAAGTTGAAGACCCATGTATGATTATATATGCATTTTGTTATGGACTTCACCTTGTCGATAACAAGTTAACCCGTTCAACTTTGCCAATGTCTTTCAACATCAAATCCAAATAATGTGCTACATAGAGAGTCCAAAAGATGGTGAGGAATTTGACCATCAATGACATCCCTACTACCACAAAGTTAGAAGCATTATCCATGACAACCTAAATAACATTATCCACCAAAACCTCCAACACAAATGACTCAAGTCGGTCACTAAACATAGAGGAACTCTTAACTTGGGAAAAAAGCATCCTACAAATTTAAGGAACAATTGGCCTCTTGAACAAGAAACAATGAAAATTTGAATGGTTATATTCCTTCCATCGATCCAACTATCAAAGATAATTGTGCAACATATATGTGCCCATGGGGCACAATGCTCAACAACAACTAGGACATACTCAACAACTTTAGTGAAAATTTTATCCCTAAGAAGCTCAAAAGAAGGGGAATCGCACACAACAGCAACATCTACCATACCTTGCAGTATGGGAATCCAATAGCATTGAAGGCATGTTTTAGTAAAACAAAAAGTTGCATATGGTTTCATATGCCTACTCATGAAGCATTTGCCCCCTCTTTATGCTCTTCAAGGCAGGTTAATAATCAGAGTGGGTACACATAACGAAAAATGTCAGTGCAATAGAGCTTGAGGCCCAAGAGGGTCTGGTAATGGCACCTAACTCATATGGTGGTGATGGGAAAGTGATTATGGACCACTATGGACCACTATCTATCGTATCAATGACTATACGATAGCATACCATAGCATACCATAGCATACCAAATTTTACATAAAGACCTAACATAATCCCTTATCAAGACAAAAGAAAATAGAAAGGAGAGTAAAAACACTAAGCTTACTCCAAAAACCTTTTTCATTTATACACAAGATAGCACTATCTTATCTCAGAACTCTTGGCAAGGTAGCAATGACAAGGGAAAGGACATACAAGGAAACTATGTTACTAAAGAGCATCAAGGGCTTACGTTGAACAACCAAGTCAAAAGACTTCAAAATATGATGCACATACTACAAAGCAACCTCGCCAACACTCAAATGAGGAAACAAGTTTAACCTTTACAACCAAATAAAGATGATGCCACAAAGAAAACATGCTCAATTATAGAGAATCCTATTTATTATGCTCTGAGGACAAAACATTTTTTTAAGGAGGTGGCAATGTACTAAACATAAATATAGATATTATAATCAATGTTACCAACATCGCGATATTAAAAACTAAGGTCGACGATATTATCGCTTCCTGATAATATCGCTAGAATTACGAAAACATCGCGATAATATCGCGCGACGAAGCAAAATGTCGCACAGGCACGGAACAGGCCGAAAATAAAGCCGTATTTTGAATTTTTTTTCTCTCATTTTGCAAGTAGAGTGTGGGGTTTGGAGAGCAAAGGAGAAAGAGGCAAGTTTGCCTTCAACCAAAGACAAGGAGGAGCGATATCTTGAACACCATAACCTGTTCATTGTGAAGTTGGGATTAATTTCCCTCAAGCAAGGGCGTATTTGCAGGTATAGGCAACAATTTGCACCCTTTTTTTGGTTTTTTTTTTTAATTTTTGCTATGTATCCTTCATCTTCGTAGTTAGGGACTGTTTTTTTCAGCTGCCATAAAATTATTTTGGAGTGTGGATTGATTTCCAACCATTTTTTTATTTTTGCAAATTTTTGATAGGTTTTTTTTCATTTTTGAAAATTTATCAATTTTCCCCCATTTTGTAAATTTGTATCACTTGTAGATTGTATTATCTTGAATCTTAATTCTTTAAAAGTTAAATGGTGATTTTAATTTTTTTCCACTATTTTTGTGCCCTAGGTTTGATCACTTGAAGATTGAAAATGCCGAGAAAATTGGATGCTATGTGGGAATATGGTGATCCCGAGGGGGGGTTTAATAGACAAACTTTGTACTGCAAGTTGTGTAGGATGAGAATGATGGGGAGAATTACCCAACTGAAATACCACCTTGCAAGAATTATGGGACATGAAGTGGATATTTGCCCAAATTCAACCCCGGAAATCAGCATATTGCCAACAAAGCGCTTGAGGATATGGGTTTAGCCAGAGACTACAGGGAAGCTAAGAAAGCTCAATTTGCAAGGGCAGGAGGTGGAATATCTGAGGAGGGAAGTTCAACTACTTAAATTCCACCTTCTACCTCATCGTTTTTTGTTCGTAGAACAACACCTGGTGCACAACCTTCTATCAAGTCAATGGTAAAACAAAAGGAGAAGGAAGACATTGATAAGCTGGTGGGTTAAGTGTTTCTTATGGAGTGACATTCCTTTTAACATTGCCAAGAACAACCCATTCTATCAACCAAAAAAAATCACTGATTAATCGGCAAAAATCGCCAAAATCACGACTTTTTCGCTACTCTGATTTTTTGAAAACCAGAAATCGTGATTTTTTGAAGTTTGAAAAAATCGAGAAAAAATCGCCAAGTTTGCCCAGGCCGCGGGATAAAAAGCCCAATTTGGTTTTTTTTGGCTCATTGTGTTTTGCATTTTGTGTGGAGCAGCAAGGGAAGAGATTTATGGAGGCCATCAAGCATATCCAAGGTTTTTCGATTTTTTCAAAGATTTTTTCTGAGGTGATGTTTTCAGGACCCTTGCCAATTTTTTGCCAATGCCGAGTTTTTATTCTATGCTATCAACCAATGTTTGATGCAGTTGTTGTTGTTGGCCCGAGGTATAAGGCCCCTACCTATTAGGAGTTGAGAGGACCTATCCTTCAGAATGAAAAGCTTGATTGTGTTAGCAAATTGGAGGAGCTTAAGGCATCATGGGAAATCACCGGATGCACCGTGATCTCAGATGGTTGGACAAACCAGAAGGACAAGACACTTCTTAACTTCTTGGTTAATTGTACCAAGAGGACAATGTTTGTTAAATTTGTTGATGCATCTGCACATGTTAAAGATGCATCATTGTTATGTGACTTATTGGATGAGTTCATTCGGGAGGTGGCTCCACATCATGTTGTCCAAGTCATAACGGACAAAGTTGCTAACTATGTTGTTGCAGGTAGGATGCTTATGCAGAGGTATCCTACATTGTTTTGGACTCCTTGTGTTGCACATTGTATAGATTTGATTTTAGAGGATATGGGAAAAATTCCTTATATCAGGGACATTGTTGAATCGGCTAAGAGCATCACAAAATTCATATATAATCATGCATCTGTGCTTAGCTTGATGAGAAGATTCACAAATAACAGGGAATTTGTGTGTTCAGCAATCATGAGCTTTGCCATTAGCTGCATATCTCTTCGATCTATCTTGGCCTGTATGCAAGACCTGAAGATGATGTTTGTTTCACATGAGTGGGATGATTTATCATTTAGCCGTAAACCATAGGGGGAGGCCATATGCAGGCTAGTGTCATACCAGGAGAGCTTCTGGGTTGGAGTGGAGGAGGTGGTTTCCATTAGCAAACCTTTGGTAAAGGTTCTTCGGTTGGTTGATGGAGACAAGCCCACAATGGGCTACTTGTATAAGGCCATGGATAGGGCCAAAGAAGCCATTCGTGCCTATTATGATGACAAGGGAGATGATGGATTTCAGTAACAACTACAAATATGGGGAGTGATTGATTAGCGATGGAACAATACACTTCATTGCTTAATTCATGCTGCAGGGATCTACCTCAATCCCACATTCTCTTATTCATGTGGTTTTAGATTTGATGTTGAGGTTATGGAAGGATTCCTCATATGTGTTGAGAGAATGGTGCTAAGTCATGAAGAACGTGCAGAGGTTTCCAAAGAAATGGAAATATATAGGATGTCTGGTGGGACTTTTGGCTTTCAGATGGCTATAGTTGATAGAAAGACCAAAATGCCAGGTAAGCTTCATTAAATTTCAAATTTCAATGTCTTTTCTTTCAACTTTTAACTTTCAAATTTCAATGTCTTTTCTTATGTTTCTCTGATTTGTTGTAGATGCTTGGTGGACAAGCTATGGTGGTAGAGTACCCCATCTACAAAAACTTGTCATTTGGGTGCTTAGCCAAACATGTAGCTCTTCAGGATGCGAGCGCATTTGAGAAAATACACACCATTTGAGAAAATACACACCAAGAAGCGCAACAGGTTACAAATTTTCAAATTAAATTTTTAATTCATTATAAATTATAATTATTATTTTATGCCATGTCACCCTCTATAGTCTAAATTGTGTATTATAAATTATAATATTATTATTAATTTATAATTTAGGGCCCTCATACAGGTTGGAATCCCAGCGCCTCAATGACATTGTATATGTCTACTACAATCTCCTATTATTGGTGAGGCAGATTCAAAAAACACCTGATGTGGATGCCATTTTGTTGGATGAGATTGACATCGGTGTTGCATGGAGGGTTGAGTCCGAGAGGCCTATCTTGGAATCGATGCTTGATTGGATACAGGAGGATGTAGAGGGGGCAGTAGCAAAGAAGGATGTTACAAAGCAAAGTGAGCTACCATCTTCACAGACTCCAACAGAGAGAGTTGTACTTGGCAGTAGCACCAATAGAGGACACCAGAGTCTAGCTCCTGCTTCTTCTACATGACGTCAAAGTCCAGTGCTAACCCCATGGGCTTCTTCCTCTAGAGGAAAAGCTATCACCATTTCCCGTAAAAGGGGCAAACAGAATCATTAGAGTTTATTTGATTTCATTGTAGATGACTCATGATGATGAGATACATTTGTCACTTATTATATTTTTTGATGATATTTTGAGGCTTTAGACTCAGGACATGATTCAGTGTTGATCTGTAGAATGTGATGTATTCGAGTTTACTAGACATCTTATACATCTTATATTTCAGTTCTCTTTTCATATTTATGTGGAAATGCATTTATTTGATGTTGTTGATGCTTTAGATATTTAAAAAATTGAAAAAAAAATGAATAATTTTGTATTTTATTCGTTCTTACGACATTTTCCAATATTTTCGCCGATGTTACCGATATTTTCGTTTTCAGACCCTTGGCGATAATTTGTCGTTGTCGATGTTGGTAACACTAATTATAATAATAAACAATAATATTAATTAGGCTAATGAAAGGTCAAAGGTCACACACCCCTTCACCTTGTCATCGGTCAATGCATATAAGTATACCATCACGACACTAATTGTAACATCGTCAATTCCTATCAATAAACCAATATTCAATATTCTAATATATAATTGCAAAAATACTCTGTCAATCTCAATAATAAACGAGAACTATTTATTCCAAAAACAACATCCTTCTTACTTAGGAAAAAGAAATTCCCCCTTTAAGAAACAAAAAAATTCCGAAGTAAAAAATTGATTCCCCTTTTCACTTTGTAAACACCCTTTTATTATTATTTTCTATTTTTCACTTTTCCCTCCTATAGTAACTTCTATACTTTTTGTTTAGAAATGCTTAATTGATTTTACTATTTAACTCTCCTTCCAATATAATAGCAAAAGTAAGAACAAATAATATTCACCTCCTATAGAATATACTGGGTAGCTTGTCAATTGGGTCTAGCCTGGGTGGTTGGGATAAATGATTGTTAACCTCCCCACCCAAGTTCAATCCATGTAAGCGACATGTTTGGGATCTTAATTGAGATATTGTGGCACTAGCAAGGTACCAACAACCTCACTCCTGCCTTCGGGCTTAGAAAGAGACCGACTTTCTTCCCCAAGCGATACTCCATGCCCAAAATTTTTTGTGGGAAAAAAGGATATACTAGGTAGCGACAAATAATATTTGTTGACGTGTTAGTTAAATACATAGCCCAACTACCTCATGTTGTTTCCTAAAGGGAAAACAAGGTGATATTCAACAATCATTTGTGGTACATTCACATTATGCAAGTGCTCTCATCATTTATTGCAGATGTATTATGGTAGCATGAAAGTCAAGAAACTAAACCCTATAAATCCTCACAACAATGCTAAGCGAGAGTTGAGAACCAATACATCCAACAATCCACTGACAAAACAACAACCATCACCAAAACCAGTCGCCTAGATAACCAAGACAAGTAAAGCCTCCTTACCAAAGGCACAAATCCCTAAGTTAGCCAAAGCCAAACATAAGGAGACCAGATCTTATTCACAAGTACACTCTCAAATAACCACACTTGGGAATGGAAAAGTGCTAGAGGGAGGGTGTGCCTCTCTTGCTAGAGACAAAATGATCTACTCATACACAAAGATTTTGTCAAATTGAATTAGGCACAGACACCAAACCAATTACCATATTAGGCACAATTTACATAACGAAGTTGCATTCACCTAACATAAACGCAAACCTTCATATAATTCAACAAAAAAATAAAATCACAAATTACAGTTTGGTTAGAAGGAGGAGACACACATTAATACACCTAAGTTGTGCACAATCTGGACTTACTACATTTTATACAACTTTTAAACCTTATCAACAAAATTTAAACATTATCCAACTTTTAAACATTTTCATACCCTACCCAACATTCATATTTCCATGAACTTGTTCATTCACAACCTGTCCATCCAATTAATTTCTTAAAGACTTTCATGCTAGTTGTAGAGATAGTAGAATCAACAAGTTGGGGAGTCTTACTTCCTCAACTCTAATATTATTAGTTTTGTAGCTCGATAGCTATCTCGGCATGGGGCTAAGTGTCCTAGTCATGCCAATGGACACATTAAATACCCAGATCAGCTTTATTTATTTTATCACAAGTTTTAACTTAAGGAAAAATTAAAAAGTCACTTAAATGACTTTTTTCTCAGATTTCTGAAAAAAGTTGCTTCTCATAAATTAATAATTCACAAAAGTGTATTTTTGGAGTCTTCTAGAAGTCTCTTGAAAAAGTGAATTAGAAAGATACATAGAAGGGATGAGGGTGGGAGGGACACACATTCTCATTTGTGAGAAGAGGAAGAGGGTGCTTGGTCAAGAGAAGGAGAGGGAAAGCAACTAAGGAAGAGGGCGAGTTTTGGGCCAGACTTGGGCAGCCAGTGGAGGTCGAACTAGGGCCATACTGGGCACTAGAGAGAGGCCAAACTCAGGCCACATACAACAGATTTCAGGAGGCCAATTTTTCAGGGCCGATTTTTTGGGGCCAAAAAAGCTAGGCCAATTTTTCGGGGCCAAAAAAGCTAGGACGATTTTTCGGGGCCGAAAAAGCAAGCCGAGTTTTCTAGGTTGTTTTTGTTGAGCGAGTGAGGAAACTTGCTAAGGAAATTTCTGTCATAAATTTCTGATTTTTTGTTGCTGTAAATTCTCTTGAAAGCCCATAATAGAAGCCCCTCTTTGCTAGTTTTTCCCACTGGGGTTTCCAGGGTATTTCTGGTGTTGTCCATTTTATGTGTTTGGTTTTCTATATGTGTTTTTGCTACTATTTTGGTTAAATAACTCAGCTGTAATATTTATGCATAATTTTCTGAGTTTATATCAGCATTGATTAAATTTCGGTTAGATAAAATTATTGGCATAATATTCTGGTATGCTGTCCAAACCAAAGAGTGAATCAGCAAAGGAGGACGTGTGACCAGAAGTGTGGGAAACGGAGCAACAGACTCAAATGGCCAGTGCAAGCTTAAGGTTTGAGGAGAAGTTGGATGGTGCCTCAAATTTTTGTCCTTGGAGGGAGCGTATTGGCTTGGTAGAGGAGAATGGACTGTTGGAAATTGTTGAAGGAAAAGTGGCAGCCCCTGCTGATCTAGTACAGCTAGGAGCTCACAACAAGAAAGATGTCAAGGCCGGGAGGATAATTGTGGATGGAGTCAAGGACCACATTATTCCTCATTTGTCTGGCAAGAAGACAGCAAAGGACATGTGGGAGGCCCTAATGAAGTTGTACCAGTCTGAAAACCAGAGCAAGAAGATGTTGCTCGGAGAGAAGCTGAGAAGCACAAACATGGCCAAGGGAGAGTCGATGGTCACTTACCTCACATAGTTCACTCAGATCAGAGATGAACTGGCAGCTATGGGAGAGGCAGTGGATGAGACTGAGTTGTTGAGGACAGCCTTGAATGGCTTCACCAAGCAGTGGGAAGTATTTGTCGTGGAGTAGTGGCTCAGGAGAAGCTCCCTGATTGGGAGAGATTATGGGATGACTTCACCCAGGAGGATCTGAGACTTGATGCCACTCAGGCTAGCCAGCCAAAGAGTGAAGAGGGAGAGAATGTGGCTCTTCATGCGGAGAAGGGCAGTGGAGCGGGAGGTTCCAAAGACATGGGCAAAGTGAAATGCTTTGCATGTCACAAGACTAGCCACTATGCCAGCCAGTGTCCCAACAAGAAGAAGGAGGAGGCAGAGGTTGCAGCCACATCATCTACTAAGATGGATGCGTTTGCAAAGAAATTCGAGGATGAATTCTCTCTAGTTGCTTCTCTTTCGAACAATAGTGTTGTAGAGTTGGAGGATAGTGGGGTATGGTTCGTAGAGAGTGGATCATCTCGCCAAATGACAGGAATGAAGTCGATGTTCCTTAGTGTTTCAGAGACGAGCTCAGACTCGCATGTGGGTAGTGGGGCCAACACCATGCATGCAATGAAGGGGGTTGGATGCGTCAAATTCTAGCTAGAATCAGGTGGTTCTCTGGAGGTGGTCGCAGTGATGTATGTTCCAAAGATGAAAACCAATTTGCTCTTCGTGGCAGCTCTGAAGGATATGGGGTATGTAGTTATGTTCGAGGATGGACAAGTGCTCATACATGCAGAGGGAGCAAATACCCAGGATGCAACAATGAGGCTTGGCATCATAGAGGGTATGATGTATAGGGTGTTGGGACAACTTGTAGTGGGGTCCAAGGGGATCTTGGATCAGAGATCAGTGTCAATGGCAGAGTCTTGTGGACGACTGGCTTCATCCAACACTACTAAATCTGTCAGCTGGGATGACCTGACATTGATGGAGAAGTCGAGCAGAACATCAGTTCAGAGTACAGCGGAGGTAGCTGGGTGTGGAGAAGTGTAGCGTGGAAGGCCTTCCCCATGTGTGGCGTCCTAGCATGGTGGGGGATAATGAAACTAAGCCAAGTCAATGGGTTGGTCTCTTTCCTAAAGTTTTACTTAGGAAAAAGGAACATTAGATGTGTTATATTTTAATGTTGACTTAATGAGCACTTTTCTAAAGTTAAAAGTGAAAATAATTTAAGTGATGGTCTTTTAATCTTGGCCATCCATCTCATTGAGAAAGTGAGGGTTGATCTTAACCCTTGATCTCTTTGGAGATAGGATTTTTGCTTGCTCATGGAGAAAAAAGGAAATCGAGTTGGTCGTTGGGCACATTCATTCATTAAGAGAAAAGGAGTTTCATCTAGAGGAGGAGATTCGCTTGAGGGTTCGCTGGAGGAGAATTGCAGAGAAGACAGAGGAGACATCTAGCAAGGAAATCGACTTGCTTTCCTTGGCATTTGCAGAGGTCGAACTTTAGATCTAAGAGGGAGCCGTACAGGATGATGCAGAAGTGATGTAGAGGGTCGTACGCACTGCACAAAGGCTCACAGTTGGGTTCTTCTTGAGTTATTCTGGTTCCCTGAATTGGGAGAGGGTTGTACAAGTGTTGAAGAGAAAATCGTTGGGGTTTCTCTCAGTTATCGATTTGTATTGTAAGAAATCTCTATATTTTCTTTTAGAATTTGTAGCTTGGGCAGGTTCTTCCACACTAGGGGTGTCTAGTAGTGTGGAAGAGGCCCATCTTATGTCTAGACAACACTTTAGTTGGTGGGGACCACTCAAGTCAACTTGAGATTAAATCACAACCATTGGATGTGACTTAAGTTGACTCAATGAATGATTAAGTCCCCACCGTTAGACTAAGATCTTGATGAGATGATCCTAGGGCCAGGATTGCACGAGAGAAAAGGCTAGGGTTACAAATAACCTAGCAAGCCTCATTATCTCGTTACCTCAAGAAGAGAAGTTGGTCGACTAGGTAAGGAGGCGCTTCCAAGGGAGGTTGAGGGTCAAGACAGAAGAAGTCTGCAAAAGGGGGCCGAGCTAGGGCCAGCATCCAATCCAGTCAAGAAGTAAAGGTCAAGTAGGGCTGAGATAGAAGACCAGGACGGGTCTTACTTAGCTGGATGAGGAGATAGCTAGGGTAATCAGCAAACCCAATCAAATAGAAATCCAAGCAGGGCAAAGAGAGAGACTAAGTCGAGTCTAAACAAAGTCGAGGAGGCCGAGCAAGATCTAGACTGAGATAAAGAGGTCGAGATAGGCCCATCACTCAACTGAGCTTGCAAACAAGCAATAGACAAACAACGAGTAAATAGAATCCGTACAGTACGGATATTGTACGAACTGTAGCTTCACTCAGCAGAGAAAAGAAACTATACCCAGGTCAGAGTATAGCATATAAGTTGAGTTTATCAGTGTTTTTGTAGAAGAATAGTGAAAATCGAGTTGTTTTGCAACCATAGTTTTGTTGTATGGACGCCCTGAGTATTACCAATCAGAATACGGATCCGTACAGGCAGTACAGTCCATGTAAACCCAATCTGGGCGAAATCTTTGAATGCACAGATGAATAAAATTTCTTTGTTTTGATGCCATTTACAGAATGTGTATTTTTCTTTGTGTGGTTGTCCCTAATGTGATGATATGGTTGTAGCTTGAAATTTGATAGTTAATGAAGTATATCAGTTATATTTTTCTTCATGGTATCAGAGCAAGGGTCCAATAGCCCCAAAAGAAGTGTCGAAGCCTTGTGTTTGCAAAGACAAGGAAAGAAGAAGATCTAGAGGAAGGTCGCACCCTCTAAGCTGAAGGAGGAAGAAAAGGAACGTTCATAGTCGATCTGTTTAGAGAGAGCTTGGAGATAGGTTGTGGTGGCCTCAGTCTAGCGATTTGTTGGTGATGGAGAGGGCCAAGTAGGGCCTCCGCAATTTGGAGTAGCCAGCTTGAAGAGAAAACTATGGAGCTTCTTTGGAGATGGACAGACCTATGAAAAGGAGCAGATTAAGGTCGAGAGGGCTTACATTTTTTAAGGTTGTGTGTAACTGCTTGTTGCAAGGGCAGAAATACAGGACTATAGCAGGGCCGAGTTAGGCAGAGAACGGACCTGCATTTTTTTTCTGGCAAACTTTAGCCGTTGGTTTGAAGGAAGTTGCAGGGCAGTATAGCTAGGGTCTACATGGATTTTTGTTGCAGCCTGTGTGAAACCTTGTGTAAGGGTATATTGGAAGGCATGTAGGCCTATTTTGTTGAACAACAAGACAACAGGGAGGGTTGAGAGGAACCAGGAGGGCTCAGACCCTCTCCCTACAGCCAGTAAGGTTGTGGAAACATTGACAATGGAAGAACACAGGGATTGTGGATGCAAAGAGTGGCTCATAGCCTAGAAGAAGGTCGGAGGCCTGGTTTGTGGACAGCCTGTGCATGTTCGAGATGGTTTCTGCAGTTGGACAAAGGTTTACTGTGTAAATTTACCTTCGTATTTTGGGATATTTGCTATGTAAGAAAACTGGGCCATTTTCCCTGGTACAGGAGCCTAAATCATGTTCAGTTTAAAAGGGAGAAAGCCCAAGGTTGCTTCTCAGGGTACTAAACTATGAAGGGTCTCTAGAAGGAACTAGAGTTAAGTAGCAAGATGGCTACAAATCTCAGGTATGAGGACAGATTGGATGACGCCTCCAACTACGTGCAGTGGAATATGAGATCAGTTGAGAACATGAAATTGTGGAGTATCACAGTAACCATAGCTCGGAGTGTTTTGTTGACATGGGGGTTCTCAGTTTCGGGCAGGAGTTATCAGAAGCCATAGGATCTGGGAGGGATCTCAAAGCAAAGCAGCAACAGGAGCTTGCAGGGACTTAGAGGGAGACAAGAATGACATCCAGTGACAATGAGAAAGCAAGAGGTAGGAGGCTCACCTCAAAGAGTTGTCAAAGTTGGATGAGCAGCAGAAGGCTGCAGAAAGTTCTAGCACAGTAGAGGAGCAAGGTGCTCTAGTGCAGAGGGGGCAGGTTGTTGAAGTACGAGTAGCAAGTAGTTCCAGAACAAGAGTAGGGCGTTATGGTGCAGAGGGAGTTGGCCACTCAAATACAAAAGGAGCAAGTGGCTCCAATTCAGAGGGAGCAACTGGCAGTTTCAGTGCAAGACATCCAGATCTAGACATAGCAGGATTTCCAGATGCAAAGGGAGCAACAGCAGCTCAAGATGTTGATCATGGAGGAGGTAGCTCCAATGGCAGAACCTCCCTCGCTAAGAGGGAGTGATAGAATTTGTAGCTTGGGCAGGTTCTTCCACACTAGGGGTATCTAGTAATGTGGAAGAGGCCCATTTTATGTCTAGACATCACCTTAGTTGGTGGGGACCACTCAAGTCAACTTAAGATTAAATCACAACCATTGGATGTGACTTAAGTTGCCCCAATGTGTGATTAAGTCCCCACCCTTAGATTAAGATCTTGATGAGATTATCCTAGGGCCAGGATTGCATGAGAGAAAAGGCTAGGGTTACAAATAACCTAGCAAGCCTCATTATCTCATTACCTCAAGAAGAGAAGTTGGTCGACTAGGTAAGGAGGCACTTCCAAGGGAGGTCGAGGGTCAAGACAGAAGAAGTCTGCAAAAGGGGGTCGAGCTAGGGCCAGCATCCAATCCAGTCAAGGAGTAAAGGCCGAGTAGGGCTGAGATAGAAGACCAGGACGGGTCTTACTTAGCTGGATGAGGAGAGAGCTAGGGTAATCAACAAACCCAGTCAAATAGGAAGCCAAGCAGGGCAAAGAGTGAGACTAAGTCGAGTCTAAACGCAGTCAAGGAGGTCGAGCAGGGTCTAGACTGAGATAAGGAAGCCGAGATAGGGCCATTACTCAACTGAGCCTGCAAACAAGCAATAGACAAACAGCGAGCAAGTAGAATTTGTACAGTACAGATATCGTATGGATTGTACCTTCACTCAGCAGAGAAAAGAGACTATACCCAGGTCAGAGAATAGCATATAAATTGAATCTATCAGTGTTTTTGTAGAACAATAGTGAAAATCGGGTTGTTTTGCAGCCATAGTTTTGTTGTACAGACGCCCTGAGTATTACCAGTTAGAATATGGATCCGTACAAGCAATACAATCCATGTAAACTCAATCTGGGCGAAATCTTTGAATGCACAAGGATAGTATGAATAAAATTTCTCTGTTTTTATGCCATTTACAGAATGTGTATTTTTCTTTGTGTGGTTGTCCCTAATGTGATGATATGGTTGTAGCTTGAAATTTGATAGTTAATGAAGTATATCAGTTATATTTTTCTTCTTCATTTTCTGCTGCATAATAAAATCCACAAACTAAAGAACTAGTTTTCCCACATTGGGTTTTTCCAAGGGTTATTTTACCCAAAAATTCCGGTGTCTCTCATGTGATATGATTGTTGTTATCTTCTTCATTGTTCCTCAATTTATTTCTATTGTGCGATTTTAGTATTGTGAAGAAATATAGTTGTAACTAATAAATAACAATTTCAGAAATTTAAAGTGTGCTAAATAAATTTTTGAGTGATATATTGTTGAGGATTTTTTATTCATCTTGTTGGGTTTTAGAGGATTCACACTGGGATGTCTTTCGGTTCAGAGGGAGCAGCTACAACAACAACAAATTTGATGGGATCAGAGATTGATCCAGGTGGAGACACCTCCCTCTCTAAGAGGGAGTGTTAGTTTTGTAGCTCGATAGGTGTCATAGCATGGGCCTAAGTGTCCTCGGCATGTTGATGGACACATTCAATACCCAGATCAACTTTATTTATTTTATCCTAAGTTTTAACTTAGGAAAAATTAAAAAGTCACTAAAATAACTTTATTCTCAGATTTCTGAAAAAAAAAAAAAAAATACTTTTCAAAAATTAATAATTCACAAAAGTGTATTTCTGGAGGCTTCTAGAAGTCTCTTGAAAAAGTAAATTAGAGAGATAAATAGAAGGGTTGGGGGGACACACATTCGCATTTGTAAGAAGAGAAAGAGGGTGCTTGGGCAAGAGAAGGGGAGGGCAAGCAGTTGAGGAAGAGGGTGAGTTCTAGGCCAGACTTGGGCAGCCAGTGGAGGCCGAACCAAGGCCAGACTTGGGCAGCCAGTGGAGGCCGAACCAAGGCCATACTGGGCAGCCAGTGGAGGCCGAACCAAGGCCACACTGGGCAGCAGAGAGAGGCCAAACTCAGGCCACATACAACAAATTTCAGGAGGCCTCTTTTTCAGTGTCGAAAAAGCAGGGTCGATTTTTCAGGGCCAAAAAAGATGGGCTGATTTTTTGGGGCCGAAAAAGTTGGGTTGTTTTTGTTGAGCGAGTGAAGAAACTTGCTGAGGAAATTTCTAATTTTCTACTGCTGTAAATTTTCTTGAAAGCCCATAACAGAAGCCCCTCTTTGTTGGTTTTCCCCACACTGGGGTTTCCAAGGTATTTATGGTGTTGTCCATTTTATGTGTTTGGTTTTCTGTATGTGTTTCTGCTGCTATTTTAGTTAAATAACTTAGTTGTAATATTTATGCATAATTTTCTGAGCTTATATCAGCATTGATTAAATTTTGGTTAGATAAAATTATTGGCATAATATTTTGGTTATTGAGTTATAGGAAATTAACAAATACCACGTTAGGAATGGGTATTGGACATGACAATCGTTGTAACTAAACTCCATTTTGCACACACCAATATATGATAAAACATAATGATGTAAAATGATATTCAATGTGTTCGATGTGTATATTGAAATGTAATATAAGATCCCTTATATAGTATAAGGGGGTAAGAAACATGACCTTCCAAGTCATTTATTAATAACATAATAATAACAATAGTATATTAATATATTATTGTTAGTGATAATAATGACCACCAAGTCAAGATTAAACGCTAAAACCTTTAGCTCAAACAACCGTGAAAAAATAAAATCTGAATTCACTGTGTTGCTCATCACCATTAATGTTCATTAAAGAAATTTTGAGGTCAAAAATGTGCTATCAACATCAACTTTAAAAGAACCAATAGGATTCAAGACAATGATGTCAACCAAAAGGGTAAACAATTTTGGAGGGAAAGAAAGATAACAACTTTCTTTATCGTCATTTCTACTTATCTCCTTATCAATTTACTCAAATTTCAAGTGTAGGCACACATTAGATGTTGAATCAAATTCCACATCCAATGAGTACCCACTCTACATCCAACAAGTATCCACTCTGCATGCTTTTGATAGACCCATAGTGAGGTAAACACGTTTTTTTGAATTCCCAGTTTCTCTCACTATGGGTCTATCAAAAGTATGCAAAGTGGGTACTCGTTGGATGCGATGCGGAATTTGATTCCACATCCAACAAGTGCCTACACTTCAAATTTGAGTAAACCAATAAGAAGATAAGTCGAAAATACAATTAAAAAATGTAGTCATCTTTCATTCCCTTTGAAAAATCATAACTCTTATTGTATTATTTTCCTTGGGAGGCCCATTTTAGATCTTAAATTTTCTCTAATGAATCATTATACTTTTGAATGGCCAACGCAAGAAGACATATTTTGCCTACTTATTTTTGTAATAAAAAGCATATCATGAAAGCACATAAATAACATATTGACTAGATATTTACATTGAACCATTTATCACGCATTATTGTTCATCATGCTCTCTTGATTCTTAAGTACCTTTGTGCAAAATAAAAAATATATAATAATATTTTAAACCAAGATACCATACTTGTTTACTACACTTTTTATACCATAAGATAAGATTGATGTCAATGCCAAAAATAACACCATTGCATATGCATTCAAATATAGACAATCAAATTACTACACAAAATCATGATTAAGCCTCAAATTAGAAATCAAAAACAGGAAGAAAAAATCTCAAGATCAATGATATATTTAAGTTAGAAACAATGGAAAAATGTTAAACACATTACACAACATCACATAAAGATCCACAACAAATCTATAGTGGAGAAACCCTCGTGGGGTAGAGAACTCCAATTTGAACAACACTGCTTTATTCTTGTGTGTCACATGGTGTGTTACAATGGGGTATTGGACACCTTTATATAGTGATTATCTCTAACATTAATACCACATTAATTTCAAACCACTAGGCCACCTTCTATCCATCGTAATAATAAGGGACCACTAAGGCCACCTTCTATCCACCACATTAATGACAAACTATTAGGGCCTTAAAGTCCACGAATTCAAGATTAGCGAACATATCCCCAACACCCTTCCTTAAGATTGCCTAGGGACACAAATAAGGAAAGTTGGCAAAAAGGATATTAACCAAGTAAATATTGCATCCCAACAACCCCCCTTAATATTTACTTGGGAAAGCAAGTGGCAGGTGAAAGGGGGACCGTCTTCAATCTCAAAGGAAATTGAGAAATAAGCTTCGCCTAGGCGTTAAAATAATCCATGAATCCACCAACAACCAAACTAAGGCGATGGTATTGTATCTAGGAATAAAGATTCTCAAATCACATGGATCAAAAACCTTACTATAATGGGGGATTCCTCAATCATAGTTTGGCAGATGCGAAGTCAATCCAACTCTCAGAATACTTGTCTATCAAGACTAATATATAGAGCCCAGGGGATGGCAAGTAGTTTCGAATCCATAGAATATTATTAGGTTCTAGGGGCCCTTAATAGCCTGGCCAATCTTAAGACAAATGAGGGTATTTCATTAGAAGTTGGAATGTTGAGTATAAATGGGGGGTCCATACATCTCCCACCTCCAATGAAGTTTGGAACCACAATCCATTGATTAACCACGATAATTAAGCTAGAAGGCAAGTGGCACGTAAACCTTAAGATGATAGGATAATAAAGCCATCTCACTTACAATACTTCCTCCTCAATTTCACATGCATGAAGTGAATTGTAATAAACCTAAAGGGATGGATTGGAGCGTTGAAGGTGGAATTTCATTTTTGGATTTCATTATGGTTTTGGTCCTCAATAGGCCCTATGGGAATGCCGACGAGGATGGGTTCAGAGGTAGCTCGGCCCTAATCTCTTTGGTTCAATGGTTTAATCGAGCTATGTGGATTCTCTTTGGCTTGAGGTATCAAGCAAAGTGGATTTCCAATCTTTGTTTGTGGCTATGTTGCCTACCTCTAGCTTTAACTTGGAAATGTGGGTTGTCTTCGGATTTGGAGTTGATCAGTATTGCTTCCCCTAGCTCCAAGTCCCGAACTACCTTAAGATCAAGAGTTATATCTTCGTGGAGACTCAAGCTCAATTGAAGGCTTTAGCCAAGGATGGAGGGCCGCAAGCACATCGGCCATTGTGTTCTCTATGAAATCTTAGACCTCATAGAGCTCATTGGAGGAGTGTCTGTCAAATAAAGGATTTCTAGGTGGCCTTCTCTCATTGTAGCAACAAAATGGCAAATCAGATCAAAACTCATAGATCCAGGAATGCAGAATTATAAGAAGTTGTGGCTTGTTCAAGCAAGCATATAGAGAAATTGGAAGCAGACTTCTATATGCTTTACAAACTAGTCTTGGGTCTTGCTAGGAACTCACATTCTCTGGTCACCCCTCCAAAGGTTTCTATTGGTTCTATTTAAGCTCCAGTTAAGGATGTGGAGAGTGTTCAACAAGTACAATGAGACATGGGAACTGGAAATGCAGATTTGGAGTGCAATCCTCAAGCTAACATCAAACAGGAAGCCCTTAATGAGCCTGTCTTCTTCTAAGGCCAAGTATTTAAAATAATTGTAAAGTAGTTTTGTTACTAGATCAATTTATTAGGCATTATACCAATCATCTCTATGGTTATATTGCTAGGAATGTAAGAAAAGCTCAGATAGTAGGCAGTCATTTTGAAATTCTAGGCCTCTTTGAAACCCTAATATAAGACATTATAAATTTTGCTTTGCATTAACTTATTGTACGGAGTGACCACGGCCATCTTTTAATACAAATGATAATTGTTTCAGTTTTTTTTTGTTTTCAATTCACTTGGGAAAGACATGGTACAAAAGAATAAAGCCAAATGAACATTCAAAGAACCTCCTTAATGTTAAATCAAGTACAAAATACAAGAAAGACCAATGTTGACAACAACCACCTAACCAAAATAGGGTGCAAACAAGCTCTCAATGAAGAGTCCATCTACATAACTATAGCCTCCAAAACAAAATAGGGTACAAACAAGCTCTCAATGGAGAGTCCATCTACATAATTGTAGCCTCCAAAACACCTTCACATGATCCTCTTCAAAAATAGTGAAGCAACCACAAATTTAAACGAAGAGTCTTGCTTCCCAATTATAACCTCCAAAACACCTCACACAATCCTCTTCGAAAAACAGTGAAGCAAACACAAGTTTAACAGAGCAAATGAATGAGTGATCAAAGCAAAGAATCAAATCCCCAAAATATTGTCAAAGAACAATGTCCAAAAATGGAATAGTAGATAGCAAAGAACATGTTGAAGCTAATAAAAGTAATCCAACAAAGATGTTAAGAAGGCAAGAGTGTTGAAGATCAACAAGAGGGTTGTAGTATGCAAATCAAGAATCCCACTTGAGATGAGAGTGATCTAATGATGCTCAATTGTCAAGGATCAACAAGAATGCTTTGAACAAGGAATCAAAGAGAATTGACCATGTGGCTTTTTAGGCAAGAGAGTGAAAACTCAACAAGTGCTCCAACTAACACATGCACCAAGATGGCCTTCCCATCATAAAATCCACACATACAAAAGAAGCAAAAGAGGTCGCCATCATAAATTGTTAAGAGAAGAGACTACAAAATGAGGACTATACGACTAAAAAGTTGACGACACATGTCAATAAGAGGCCCTTAAACAAGTGCTCAAATTGCACCACAACCAATCATCAATCCAACTAAAATAAGCCTCATTAGTCATCATCAATCCAAGATATTTCCCTTCATACCTCTTCACTGAAGATATGTAAGAAGCATTGTTAGCATACCAATAGGAATTTCAATACCTAAATGGAGAGTGAGAAGGCCTTTAATCATGTTTGAACAAGGAATCAAAGAATTGACCATGTTGGTTTTTTAGGCAAGAGAGTGAAAACTCAACAAGTGCTCCAACTAACACATGCACCAAGATGGCCTTCCCATCATAAAATCCACATATACAAAAGAAGTAAAAGAGGTCGCTTCATCATAAATTGTTAAGAGAAGAGACTACAAAATGAAGACTATACGACTAAAAAGTTGACCTTAATAATATTGTCAATAAGAGAATTCTTTAAACAAGAAGTGCTCAAATTGTGTCACAACCAATCATCAATCCAACTAAAATAAGCCTCATTAGTCATCATCAATCCAAGATATTTCCCTTCATACCTCTCACTGAAGATATGTAAGAAGCATTGTTAGCATACCAATAGGAATTTCAATACCTAAATGGAGAGTGAGAAGTCCTTTAATCATGATGATTAGGGTGTCAATACAACTGAGATATAGATAGCAAAATGTTTGATGTTGGCTAAACAAAGGTATAAGGTGTGGTTCCTACAAATCAACATCGCATTCACGTTCTAGCATAGATAAATCATCAAAGCGTATAGCATGTGGTGTAGGATTTGGCTCCTACTAAATAATCATAGGAGGATTAGGGCAACTTGTATCTAGCAATGAAGTCTCAAAATATCCAAGGCTTTCTCTAACGATCTCATCTCAGGATCAATAGGAGTGACAATTCCCTATCTTTGTTTGCAAAGTCCAACACCTATATATCCCATCTAACAAAACAATCTAAAACCAAACCCTTTAGTATGCTTCTCAAACTCAAGAGAAGACTACTCATGAGTGACCAATAGTGAAATGGAAGAAGCGCTATGAAAAGTATCAAAAACTTAGTCCTTCACCTATATCTCTAAGTCAACAATAGAAGAAAATTGCTTATGGGTAGCCATAAGCGCAAGAACAGATGTTAAGAAGATGCAAAACTAGATGCATCAACAAGAAATGCATCATGTTCCTTTGACCCATCCAAGGACTTTTCTTCAAGCTCGGTAAGACCTTGACAAGCTCCAGTTATATGAAACCTGTAATCATACATAAAAGAGAACTAACAACAATAAGTTTATCCCAATATAATAAATCTGTTGTCGTTACCCATTAGCTCATAATTGGGTCATGGTGTTATTTTTTAGAAGTCATTTGATAATCTTCTTGGCAAAGAGAAGTACAGAATATTTTATTCCTTTTTGGCCTGTGTATCCTCCATTGCTTCAAAAAATACTGGAAGTCCATTCCTCCCATATAAAGAACATTCCTCCATTCTCATAGTTTCATGTCTTAAGCTAACGTCAAGAAGTTGGATGTTTGAAGACTGCAGTGTGTCTACAATCAAACTTTAAGGCGAAGACATGAACTGTTAACAATGTACTCAGATACTTTTTCTTGTAGTGGAGTTTTTATTAACATTCTAGCACAATGACACGCTGTAGTTGTAGAAGAGGAATTGATATTTATTAACTGTCAAGGGTTGGATGTCCATATCAGATCTTCAACTTAAACCTCCTCTCCTCCACATTTTGTTTCTCTGTCATAAGAATCTATTAAGCCTTTCTTTGTAGTTTATAAACTACGACTAAAGAGTGATAAGTTTCAAGAATTCGTGGCTAAACAATGGAATTGACCAAGGTATTTGGCCTAAAATTAACTTCGTGGATCAGCCAATCTCAGAGAAATAATGGACTCTATGTTCCTTGAACAGAAACATAACAAGTACTCATGTAGGACCTGCTCCTAAAGGGGCTTGTGTAATGATCAAAGGACAATTATGCAACTTCCCCGGACAGACCTGGCCTGTTTGTGATCGAGATGTGCCTTGGGAAGGTTTGATTTCATTAATCGCCATGGATAAAGTGATAGAAATTTATTAGTAAAAGACATTTTCCCCTTTGCATTTTTTATATATCCGTCAAATTTTATTTTAACAAAAAAAACAACGCCGCACACATTTAATGCCAAACCAGACTTCTAACAGCACCGCATCCGTCCCCCACCTGAGAAGCCTAGAATGTATAGTCCGGGACTATACAGGGTGTTTGAAATTCGATATCTTTCCAACCGATCATCAAACTTATTAACTAATTCCATAGTTCCTTGGCCTCTGCATAAGCATAAACTACAGTCCGGTAATATACAGGATGTTTGAAATTTGATATCTTTGCAACCGATCATCAAACTTATTAACTAATTCCATAGTACATTAGCCTCTACATAAGCATAAAATACGAACGAACAATAATCGGGAGTTTTATGTAACTCCACGAAGTTCGACCTGCTGAGCACCTGCTAGGGGGGAAATACAAAAGGGCATGAATGATGGGGTAGGGAATGGAAAAATATGAACTTACAGATCCATTTTCGGGGCAATCCGTGTGAGCTTGCTGATGTTGAAGCTGAAGGTCCCTGAGGGCCTTCGCCGCCTCCTCTGATTGCTCGGTCGACTCCCCTGCCATGACTTCCCTTCCTCTTCGTCCTTCCCTCTCGACTGTTCCCTTTCAATTAAAAGAACCCACGCCTTAAAACCTCAAATCTCCGCTCTTTTATCTATTGTCTTCCCTTTTCCTTGTCACGAAGACCTCCAGGCCTTTACGAAATGCATTATAAGCGATACAAGATTACTTGAATGTATTTATTAAGCATGGAAAGATTAAAACAAAAATTTATTTAATGTGAAAGATTTTCATTTTACTTTATCTAATGCGAAAGATTTTCATTTTATTCATATTCTAATATTATTGAGTTGAATGACGCTTTACAATTTAGTATGGGAGAGATATTTATGTAACATAACTCATTAAAATAATAATTAATAATCTACTTTTAAGGTATACAAAACATACTCCATTTGGATTTGAACCTATGACCTTTTAAGAAGAAACACATGTTCTTAACCATTAGGCCCACTAATGTTCTTAATATGAAATATTTTAATATATTTTATAATATTAATATATTAAAAAATATATATTGGTATGAGAGTATGTAAGTTTTCACAGTTCATCATAATTTTGTATTAGATTTCTCGATATCAACTATGTGTGGAGTTTTTGAAACATTCAACGTTTATAGTGGACACTCCACCTCCACCCATCATTAGGGACTTTTGAAACAATGAGGATTGAAAAGAGTACTAAGAGGAGGAATGCTTTGAATTTGCTCTATTTCGACTTGCTCTAGCTTCCATTAATAAATCGCCAAAACAATGTAGTGGTTACGGGTAGTTATATAATATAAAATATATATTATTATTTTAATATATATTTTTAATACTTTATTATTAATGTATTAAACCAACATAGATCCATCTAAACCCCGGATCTATCAAGCATCGAGAGGGATCAAATCTCTCGAGGTGAAAACCTATTTTAGAGTGCAAAACTTGAGGAAAGGTTAAAGGTTTGTACCTCGAGAGGTTTGTACCTCGAGAGATTTGTTCCCTCTCGGTACTTGATAGATACGAGGTTAAGATGAATCTATGATGGTTAAAAAAAATGATTGATTATGAAGGTGTACTTATTTTGATTTAATTTTTATTTATATTATAAATATTATTAAAAAAACTAATTGATATATAATTTTAGCAAGAGAGAGGGATAGCGAGGTCTGAATCTGGGGTTTCTGCAGGGCCCTGGGATGACATTCACTGACGTATGAATGACACACATATTGTGTGGATCTAGTTCCCAGGTCCTTATATGATGGCCTGTGATGACAAGGACCTGCTTGACTACACAGAGGACCCACTTCAGGGTATTAACATCTAGGCTTCCCTGGTCACATCTGCCTCCTAGATTTGTGCGGCTCGGCCTGTAGATTCATCACCTGACGTCACCTACCTACCTCAACCCTTGTCATGCGCTCTCCCCTAACTTCGGCTTGTGTGACACTTCTCTTATTCATTTCGATGGGACCTTCATTCCATCATCCTCTAATGAGGCTCCTCTATCATAACAGGTTCCTTTGGTGTGCATGTTGAAGTTGTCGACTCTCTCGACACTGAGGCATATCGCTCTGCTTCCTCCACTTTCCTTCATGATGCAATCATTGTCACGGATCAACAACACCTACTTCCAACATCTGCGCATTTTTTGGAACCGAATTTCTCGTATACCGGTGGATTCATCAAAAATTTCCTCTTTGAAGGCCTTCTCTACAAGAACCTTGTTGAATTATTGTAACTTCGAAGAATATTCTACTTATATTTGAGTCATTATTGTATAGATCAAATCCCCTTTTGTGGATTGATCAATTCGAATCTTGTATAAGACCAAACCCCCTTTTGTGGATTGATCAATTCGAATCTTGTATAAGACCAAATCCCCTTTTGTGGATTGATCAAGACGGGTCTTGTATAAGACCAAATCCCCTTGTGCGGATTCGTCAACATGTATTTGTATGGTGGCATTTGTAAGTTGGGCCCGCCCTAGTAATTGTAAAGTGGTTTTAGCCACTTCTAGGAGGAGTCGGCTCCACCAAGTGAAGAGTCACAACACTAGCGCCACCTCAAAACTTGTATTCATATATGAGAATGATGTTTTGTTTGAACACACTCACCACACTAGCTATGCAACTATGAAGAAATGTGCAAATATTGGAGGAACTGCTATTGCATATAAGTGTGACGTCGAGGAGGGTTGTTGGTGTGTGTCTTGGTATTTCTTTGTTAAGTGGTGCGCTACTCTTCCTAGTGAAGGAGTGGAGGAGGATATTTTTTTCGGTCTTTGGTCTATCTATATTGAGGAAGTTTTTGCTGGTTTTTCTCCCCCGTGAAGGTTTCCCAGGATAATTTGTGTGTCTCTATTGTTTTTGTGATTGCCTCTCTTTCATTGATCTTATTTATGCAGTTAATGTGCTAAATGATTGTAATAATAAAGAAGAACCATAACTACTAGTTGTATAAGTAAAAACTTCAACATGGTATCACAACAGGCATGAAAGACACCAACTCACAGTTTATAAGAAGTGGCTAGCTTCATCGCACTCTCTCCAAGATTCAGTTTCAGTATTGTAGCTGCTGAAAAATTAGGGTTTCTGCATAAACCCTAGGTGTGACGTTTCCCTTGTTTGAGGAGGATGTTGGAGAAAGTAACCACACCCGGGAACTCGCCCTAGGAGGGCACATCTAGTCCCTAGATCAGAATTCCAAAATTTGAAGTTTGAGAAATTAGGGTTTTCTCATAAAACCCTAAGTTGCAGTTGCAGTACCAGTTGCACGGAAGCACCAAAGATTAAAAGGAAAATTTATTTAATGTGAAAGATTTTCATTTTATTTTATTAATTTGGTGTTCATTTTATTTTTCTTCATATTCTAAATATTATTGAGTTGAAAGGCGCTTTACAATCTAGTATGGGAGAGATATTCATATACATAAACCATTAAAATAATAATAATAAATAAATAATTATATATATATATTGGTATGAGAGTATGTAAGTTTGCACAATTCATCATAATTTTGTATTAGATTTCTCGATATTAACTATGTGTGGACTTTTTGAAACATCCAACGTTTATAGTGGACACTCCACCTCCATCCATCATCAAGGACTCTTGAAACAATGAGGATTGAAAAGAGTACTAAGAGGGGGAATGCTTTGAATTTGCTCTATTTCGACTTGCTCTAGCTTCAATTAATAAATCACGAAAACAATGTAGTGGTTACGGGTAGTAATATAATATAAATTATATTAATATATTAAAAAAAATATTATTATTTTAATATATTTTTTAATACTTTATTATTAATGTATTAAACCAACATAGATCCATCTTAACCCTGGATCTATCAAGTATCAAGAGGGATCAAATCTCTCGAAGTGAAAACCTTTTTAGAGTGCAAAACTTGAGGAAATGTTAAAGGTTTGTACCTCGAGAGATTTGTTCCCTCTTGGTACTTGATAGATATGGGGTTAAACTGAATCTATGTTGGTTAAAAACATTGATTCATTGTGAAGGTGTACTTATTTTGATTTTATTTTTAATTATATTATAAATATTATTAAAAAAACTGATTCGTATATAATTTAGCAAGAGAGAGGGATGGCGAGGTTTGAATCTAGGGTTTCTACAGGGCCCTAGTATGACATTCAGTGACATCTGAATGACACACATATTGTGTGGATCTACTTCCCGGGTCCTTATATGATGGCCTACGATAACAAGGACTTGCTTGACTACACGAAGGACCCACTTCAGGATATTAACATCTAGGCTTCCCTAGTCACATATGCCTCCTAGATTTGTGTGGCTCGCCTTGTATATCCCTCACTTAACATCTCCTACCTACCTCAACCCTTGCCATGCGCTCTCCCCTAACTTCAGCTTCTATGACACTTCTCTTATTCATTTCGATGGGACCTTCATTCCATCATCCTCTAGTGAGGCTCCTCTACCATAACAGGTTCCTTCGGTGTGCATGTTGAAGTTGTCGACTCTCTCGACATTAGGGCAGATCGATCTGCTTCCTCCACTTTCCTTCATGATGTAGTCATCGTCGCATATCAACAAAACCTACTTCTAACATCTATGCATTTATTGGAACCAAACTTCTTGCAGACCGATGGATTCATCGAAAATCTCCTCTTTGAAGGCCTTCTTTGTAAGAACCTTGTTGAATTATTGTAACTTCGAAGAATATTCTACTTATATTTGAGTCATTATTGTGTAGATCAAATCCCCTTTTGTGGATTGATCAAGTTGGGTCTTGTATAAGACCAAATCCCCTTTTGTGGATCGGTCAACATGTATTTGTATGGTGGTATTTGTAAAGTCGGGCCCATCCTAGTAATTGTAAAGTGGTTTTAGCCACTTCTAGGAGAAGTCAGATCAACCAAGTGAAGAGTCACAACCCTAGCGCCACCTCAAAACTTGTATTTATATGTGAGAATGATGTCTCATTTGAACACACTCACCACACTAGCTCTGCAACTATGAAGAAGTGTGCAAGTCTTGGAGGAACTACTACTGCATCTAAGTGTGACGTCGAGGAGGGTTCTTGGTGTGTGTCTTGATATTTCTTGGTTAAGTGGCACGCTACTCTTCCTAGTGAAGGAGTCGAAGAGGATCTTTTGTTCGGTCTTTGGTCTATCTATATTGAAAAAAAATTGTTGGGTTTTCTCCCCCATGAGGGTTTCCCAGGATAACCTGTGTGTCTCTATTGTTTTTGTGATTGCCTCTCTTTCAGTGATCTTATTTATGCAGCTAATGTGTTAAATGATTATAATAATAAAGAAGAACTGTAACTACTAGTTGCATAAGTAAAAAATTTGACACGGTATCAGAGCAGGCCTGAAAGAGACCAACTCACAATTTATAAGAAGTGGCTAGCTTCAACGCACTCTCTCCAAGATTCAGTTTCAGTATTGCAGCTGTTGAAAAATTAGGGTTTCTCCATAAACCCTAAGTGTGACGTTTTCCTTGTTTGAGGAGGACGTTGGAGAAAGTAACCACACCTAGAAACTCTCCCTAAGAGGGTGCATCTAGTCCCTAGATCAGAATTCCAAAATTTGAAGTTTGAGAAATTAGGGTTTTCTCATAAAATCCTAAGTTGCAGATGCGGTACTAGTTGCAGTGATAACACCAGTTGCAGGGAAGCACCAAAGATTAAAAGGAAAATTTATGTAATGTGAAAGATTTTCATTTTATTTTATTAAAATTTGGTGTTCATTTTTTTTTTTTTCATATTCTAAATATTATTGAGTTGAAAGGCGCTTTACAATATAGTATGGAAGAGATATTCATGTAACATAACCCATTAAAATAATAATAACAAAT
>SNQJ01S0004578.1:107343-158258 GCA_010110895.2 Picea sitchensis
AACTGAAACAGTAAAGTGGAAACAATGGAGTCGCCACAGTGGAGTCTCCAGGTGCACAGTAGCAATCTGAATAATTCTGATTTCTGATGCACCTTCAGAATCAGTTGATCGTTGTCGTTCTGCCCAGGGAAAATCTTCAACTTCGTCCCCGTCAACGGCGCCAGAAATGTTAGCGCTGGAAGTCACTCCTGGATTGCTTGCAGGAGTAGAGCCCAACACCCATAAGTTTAATGTCACGATTTGTTTGTAAAGGGATGATCAAATGGAGATAAAGACTCGAGGAGACATCACTCTAACTCAGGGACTGTATCTGGTATGTAAAGAACAAAAGAGGTCTGGAATCCTAACTTCAACCAGCGGGTTGATTAAAAAAGGTGAGCAGGTGGAAGACGTAGTAAGAAAAGTGAACAAACAACCTTGGGCAACAGGCTTTCGACAGTTTGCAGAAGAAAGACTCTGAATGCAAGATCCGCTTGGTTCAGGATCTCAAGAAACTGAAAGGGACTTGACTGGATCCTCCAATTCCAAGTCACTCAGTGCTGGGAAAATCACAAGAACTGATTAGAGACGGCGCAACTATTACAGTGATCCATTACAACATCATCCTACAATAGCTACAACTCGACTGGATCCTCCAATTCCGAGTTGCTCTAACACAGTATAACAAAGATGTAAATAAACTGGCATTCATAAGGCAAGAAGTCTCAGAAGTCTAGAAATAACCAGAAAACAGTGCTTCATTAAAGTTTTACAACCGGGAGCTCTGCTCAACCATCGATCCCCCCCAAAAATGGCGAAAACGCCTACCTATACTCAAAAACCCTCCTCGCAGCAAAAATAAGATGCTGCATTAAATAATTGTGTCTGCATGGCTTCTGACAGTCTGCCCATGCAGACTCATGACGATCGTGCGCCCATGACAGACGCCATCTTAACTGTGCATGGCTCCAGCAAGGGGAGTAGCTGAGCCATTTAAATGTCGAGCTAGCGTGTGTAGACCTCCTCCGGTTGGTCACGAAATCGGGCCTGGCTTCTCTGGAAGAATGGGTACACAGGACCCTCCTGAGCAAACTACTGGTTAGACCCTCCATGCCTTGCAATTAATGATTGAGGCGAGGCCTCAACCACCCTCTCTTTTCTTCATTCATTCCTGGCAACGACTGGGATTTAGCCCACATCGAATTGGTACCTGGGACATCACCGTGCCTTCCTGCTCTCAGGATCGTTTTAAATCCCCTCTTCTGAGCTGAAGCGACTCTTTAGATTCCTTTCGGGAATCACTGTGCAAACCCGATCCACAGGTCCTTTTGACTTTCCTCTCGGCCTCTGCACCTAGCCGTGGTGATCCCTGACTCTATATCGGGTTTTGGGGTTTCGCGTTCCCCGTTGTCAAGAGTTCTTGACCCTTTGAACTCCCGATCCTCCGATCCCCGATACGCTCCTTCACGCGCTGGCCCTTCCGACTCAGCTCCCGCTCATATGACCTACTCCCGTGACCACAACCTTATTCATCGGGGCTACGAGGTTCGCGAGTTCGAGATACACGAACTCCTTGCTTCCAGGATCTCCGATATCCCGATAGTCGATGTGAGATGCCACTTGTCCTCCTCGCCGACTCTTCTGGGGTCCACCTTCGCCACGATCGGGAAATCGCGTATCGCGATTTTGAAGTGCACGAATCACTCGTCCCCGGGATCCCCGATATCCCGATGGCTTCAACTCCGATGGACGCTTCCCTGTCGGGACCCTCCCCGATAACGCTGATCTCCTGCCACGTGTCCTTTCTAGATGGACGGTCCCTATTAATTCTCGGGAATTCAGGACTTTCGCTGTCTTGTTTCTATTTGTTGTCCCGAGACAAAAAATATCGCTAACAGTAACCACAACTAGGAACTCGCCCTAGGAGGGCACATCTAGTCCGTGGATTAGAATTCTAAAATTTGAAGTTTGATAAATTAAGGTTTTCTCACAAACCCTAAGTTGCAGTTGAAGATGCAGTTGAAGTACCAGTTGCAATTGTAGTTGCAGTGCTAGCACCAGTTGCACGGAAGCACCAAAGATTAAAAGGAAGATGTGAAAGATTTTCGTTTCATTTTTTAAAAATTTGATGTTCATTTTATTTTTATTCCTTTTTAAATATTATTGAGTTGAAAGGCGCTTTACAATCTAGTATGGTAGAGATATTCATGTAAAATAACCCATTAAAATAATATATATATATGAAATGTTTTAATATATTTTAATATATTGAAAAATATATATTGGTATGAGAGTATGTAAGTTTTCACAATTCATCATAATTTTGTATTAGATTTCTTGATATCAACTATGTGTGGAGTTTTTGAAACATCCAACATTTATAGTGGACATTCCAACTCCACCTATCATCAGGGACTCTTGAAACAATAAGGATTGAAAAGAGTACTAAGAGAAGAAACGCTTTGAATTTTCTCTATTTCGATTTTCTCTAGCTTCAATTAATAAATCACGAAAACAATGTACTGGTTACAGGTAGTAGTATAATATAAAATATATTAATATATTAAAAATATATATTATTATTTTAATATATTTTATAATATTAATATTTTATAATACTTTTTTATTAATGTATTAAACCAACATAGATCCATCTTAACCCCGGATCTATCAAGCATCGAGAGGGATCAAATCTCTCGTGGCGAAAACCTTTTTTAGAGTGCAAAACTTGAGGAAAGGTTAAAGGTTTGTAGCTCGAGAGATTTTCTCCCTCTCGGTACTTGATAGATATGGGGTTAAGATGAATCTATGTTGGTTAAAAAAATTGATTGATTATCTAAATCTGGTGTTTCTGCAGGGCCTTGGGATGACATTCACTGAAGTCTGAATGACACACATATTGTGTCGATCTAGTTCCCATGTCCTTATATGATGCCCTGTGATGACAATGACCTTCTTGACTACACGGAGGACCCACTTCAGGGTATTAACATCTAGGCTTCCCTGGTCACATCTGCCTTCTAGATTTTTGTGGCTCGCCCTGTAGATCCCTCACCTGATGTCACCTACCTACCTCAACCCTTGCCATCTGCTCTCCCCTAACTTCGACTTGTGTGACACTTCTCTTATTCATTTTGATGGGACTTTCATTCCATCATCCTCTAGTGAGGCTCCTCTACCATAATAGGTTCTTCCAGTGTGCATGTTGAAGTTCTCAACAATCTCGACATGGTGGCAGATCAATCTGCTTTCTCCACTTCCCTTCATGATGTAGTCATCGTCACATATCAACAACACCGACTTCCAACATGTGCACATTTATTGGATTCAAACTTCTCACAGACCGATGGATTCATCGAAAATTTCCTCTTTGAAGGCCTTCTCTGCAAGAACCTTGTTGAATTATTGTAACTTCGAAGAATATTCTACTTATATTTGAGTCATTATTGTATAGATCAAATCCCCGTTTGTGGATTGATCAAGTCGGGTCTTGTATAAGACCAAATACCCTTTTGTGTATTGATCAAGTCAGGTCTTGTATAAGACCAAATCCCCTTTTGTGGATTGGTCAACATGTATTTGTATGGTGGTATTTGTAAAGTCGGGCCCGCCCTAGTAATTGTAAAGTGGTTTTAGCCACTTCTAGGAGAAGTAGGCTCCACCAAGTGAAGAGTCACAACCCTAGTGCAACCTCAAAACTTGTATTTATATGTGAGAATGATGTTTCATTTTAACATACTCACCACACTAGCTCTGCAGCTATTAGGAAGTGCGCAAGTCTTGGAGGAATTGCTACTACATCTAAGTGTGATGTAAAGGAGGGTTGTTGGTGTGTGTGTTGGTATTTCTTGGTTAAGTGGTGTGTTACTCTTCCTAGTGAAGGAGTGGAGGAGGATATTTTGTTCAGTCTTTGGCCTATCTATATTGAGGAAGTTTTTGCCGAGTTTTCTCCCCCATGAGGGTTTCCTGGGATATTATGTGTGTCTCTATTATTTTTGTGATTGTCTCTCTTTCAGTGATCTTATTTATGCAACTAATGTGCTAAATGATTACAATAATAAAGAAGATATGTAACTACTAGTTGTATAACTAAAAATTTCAACATGGTATCAGAGCGGGCTTGAAAGAGACCAACTCATAGTTTATAAGAAGTGGCTAGCTTTAGTGCACTCTCTCCGAGATTCAGTTTCAGTATTGCAGCTGCTGAAAAATTAGGGTTTCTGCATAAACCCTAAGTGTGACGTTTTTCTTGTTTGAGGACGACATTGGAGAAAGTAACCACACCTATGAACTCCCCCTAGGAGGGCACATCTAGTCCCTGGATCAGAATTCCAAAATTTGAAGTTTGAGAAATTAGGGTTTTCTCATAAAACCCTAAGTTGCAGTTGCAGTACCAGTTGCAATTGCAGTTGTAGTGCTAGCACTAGTTGCACGGAAGCACCAGAGATTAAAAGGAAAATTTATTTAATGTGAAAGAGTTTCATTTTATTTTATCAAAATTTGGTGTTCATTTTATTTTTATTCATATTCTAAATACTATTGAGTTGAAAGGCGTTTTACAATCTAATATGGGAGAGATATCCATGTAACATAACCCATTAAAATAATATATATATATATATATTTATATATATATATATATATATATATATATATATATATATATATGAAATATTTTAATATATTTTATAATATTAATATATTTTAATATATTAAAAAATATATATGGGTATGAGAGTATGTAAGTTTTCATTATTCATCATAATTTTGTATAAGATTTCTAGATATCAACTATGTATGGAGTTTTTGAAACATCCAACATTTATAGTGGAGACTTCACCTCCACCCATCCTCGGCGACTCTTAAAACAATGATTATTGAAAATAGTACTTAGAGGAGGAATGCTTTGAATTTTCTCTATTTCGACTTGCTCTAGCTTCAATTAATAAATCACGAAAACAATGTACTAGTTATGGGTAGTAATATAATATAAAATATATTAATACACTAAAAAACATATTATTATTTTAATATATTTTATAATATACAGCCTGAGTGGGCCTAATGGTTAAGAACATGTGTTTCCTCTCAAGAGGTCACAGGTCCAAATCCAGAGGGGGGTAGGGTATGTATACATTCGTAGACTTTACCATTCAAATCGTTGGGCGAAGGGGGGTCCCTTGTCCCACAAACAAGGGGTCCTCATACACCAATTTGGGGTGTTGGCTTGGTCGTGACCTTAAAAATAGATTATTATTATTATTATTATATTTTATAATACTTTATTATTAATGTATTAAACCAACATAGATCCATCTTAACCCCGGATCTATCAAGCATCCAGATCAAATCTCTCGAGGTGAAAACCTTTTTTAGAGTGCAACACTTGAGGAAAGGTTAAAGGTTTGTACATCGAGAGATTTGTTCCCTCACGGTAGTTGATAGATACATGGTTAAGATGAATCTATGCTGGTTGAAAAAAATTGATTGATTATGAAGGTGTAACTATTATGATTTTATTTTTATTTATATTCTAAATATTATTAAAAAAACTGATTGATATATAATTTTAGCAAGAGAGAGGGATGGCAAGGTCTGAATCTAGGGTTTTTACAAGGCCCTAGGATGACATTCACCGACGTATGAATGATACACATATTGTGTGGAACTAGTTCTGAGGTCCTTATATGATGGCATGTGATGACAAGGACATGCTTGACTACACGGAGGACCCACTTCAGGGTATTAACATCTAGGCTTCCTTGGTCACATCTGCCTCCTAGATTTGTGTGGCTCGCCCTGTAGATCCCTCACCTGACATCACCTACCTACCTCAACCCTTTCCATGCGCACTCCCCTAACTTCGAATTGTGTGACACTTCTCTTATTCATTTCAATGGGACCTTCTGTAATGTTCCCAAGCCAAGGCGCCAAGAACATTGCGTTTTTCATGTGTTTTTAATTGTTTTCTGGTTGTGGCATTTCGTCAAACACTTTGTTGACTTGGTCTTTAGATTGCACTTAGGTTTACAATGATAGTTTTTATGTGTGTTTGCAACAATAATCAAATAGATGTATCAGTGGAACATACCTCAATAAGATGCAAGATCAACAATACAAGAGACAACCCAAAAATACCTGACATATGATATTATTCATAGTAGAAGAAGACCCTGATACAATGGATCTGCAGATCTGGTACAATATATCTAAGAGCTAATAGCAAAGTGAAGATGATCCTCAAGCAAGATGTGAGTCCCAATGCGTATGTGAGTGCTCGACTGTCTCAAAGATCCTCGTGGAGGGTATCTCCTACGCCTCCAAATCATAACTCGCCATACTCATTAGTGATTCTAGGTACTCCTCATGCTCCTCCATCGACTGGTGCTTCTTTGCTAAGCTACCAACATCCCCCAACAATGTGACTGAAGGATATCTCTGACTCTCTACTAAGATAGATGTAGTGGATCTCTGTCTAATCTCCTCAAGAAGCTCCTCTAATCTAGAATTTGATTCTTGAAGGGTTGTCTTTGTGCCTCTCAAGAATCCTCGAGTGCTCTCCATCTCATGAGTGAGTCTGTCCACCTCCAACCCCCAATAGATAGTCTATGTCCATCAACAACTACGCTGGTAATCGGTCCTCATGACAGACACTCTCTCCATGAGAGTATGAAAGTCATCTATGGAAAATCCCCCATCTAATCTATGATGTGCCATTGATGCCCTCCAACAACAATCGGCCACCAATGCATGTGTGTCATCAATGCGCCTAGTGGTTGTCATGATCATGTCCTCACTGACTCTCAACCGCCCTGCCAAGTAGCGTGACTCCTGATCACAGTCATACTGAGGCGCTACCTCATGCCCCTCACTGCTAGTGTCAACCCTGGGATCCCCAACAACACTCTCTGCAAAATATAAGGCATTGAACTGCCCATTGTCTACTATGTTACTGGGTCCTCGTGTATGCCACTAAACACCATCACCAAATGCTATCTCCCTCTGAATCACACTATATCCTGTATGAGAAACTGTATCCTCTTGTGCACTCACTCTACTACTATCATCTGTGCCTGGATCCCATAACGATTTGTCCAGACACGTGCTATGGTCATCCTGACCAATAAGGGGTACATCCTCATCACTGCAGGCTTGTCGTGGAAGTAAGTGTCCCATCAAGTTGTCAATATCCATAGTCCGATCAAACAATGGAGTCTCCAAAAGAAGTGACCCACTCTCCTCATACTGATATGTATGTGTAAGGTCAACTGTCTCCACGTCGTGTCTCTCCTCCTGGGTCTGTGGATCCATATGTCCCTGGGATGCATCGCTCACATACAACTCCTCTATCCTATTTGAAATTCCACTGATATCCTCATGTGTAATGGCTATCATGGGTGTCTGGAAAGATGACGAATGTGTTACGGTCATCATAGGAAGCTCGTCAGGTCTAGGTGCTAACACGTGTGAATCCCCACTAGTGTCACCACTCTGCTAAGGTGTAAGGTCATCAACACTATGTGATATGATTGTTGAAACACAAGTGATATCATCCTGTCCATCCCACTGTTCCTCCAATGCGCAAGGGTCACTATCCTCCTCAAGTGTGCAAGAATCACTAGCCTCTATGCAAGAGTCACTAGCATCATCAGACTGCTCCAAATAAGCATCTATCGTTGCATCCTCACACACCTCATCATCACTATCATAGAGCACCTCAATGATTTGTTTCTTACCTCTACCCCCACATCTATGATTTGGTTCCCAAGGCACCTTGCAATTATAGCAACGCTACCTGCTCCTAATGGGTGTAGGGTTAATCTGTGCTTCCCTCCATCTAGTTGTTGTTGCTCTATTTTTCTCTTCTATGTTGACCCAATGTGTGACCTCATCTTTGCTCCACCTAGGATTTTTTATAGATACAAATCGTTGGAATGTTAATTAAGCCCTAGTTCCCTCACTAAGGGCGTAGTATTCCCTTTCACATAATACAATCTCTCTAGAAAATTCCAACATATCCATTTCTACTGTATTTTTGCATGCGCTAATCCCCACTGGCTGGGAGGATCGACGCTCTGATACCACTGTAATGTTCCCAAGCCAAGGTGCCAAGAACATTGTGTTTTTCATGTATTTTTAACTATTTTCTAGTTCTGGCATTTCGTCAAACACTTTGTTGACTTGGTCTTTAGATTGCACTAAGGTTTATATTGATGGTTGTTATGTGTGTTTGCAATAATAATCAAATAGATGTATCAGTGGAACATACCTCGACAAGATACAAGATCAACAATACAAGAGACAACCCAAAAATACCTCAGATCCGATATTATTCATAATAGAAGAAGACCCCGATACAATGGATCTACAGATCTGGTACAATATAGCTAAGAGCTAATAACAAAGTGAAGATGATCCTCAAGCAAGATGAAGAATAGAAGATACAAGCCTCCCAAGGTCACATGGTTGCAAATAGCTTAAGAACAAGATGAGATATCTGCCCTATGAAGTGTCAAACCTCCAACTGAATAAGCTTTGCCCTGCTTGAAGACTGAATACACCCAACAATTCAACCCTGTTGCTAGAGGCCTCCAAATACTCTGAAAATGGTTGGAAGTCTAGATCGAACCATGACCAACCAACTGGTGAAGTCTCAAGCTGAACTATGAAGTTATGACCACCCAACTGAGCAAACCCCATGTTGGCTTGCACCCTCCTAGATGAATGAAGACCCTATAATTCGACCTCCTAGTAATAGGCTGCCAAATCCCCTAAGAAAGGTGCCAAACGGTGGTTCAGGCCAAAGGAAACCCCCTGACAAAATCTTAGACCGAAAAATGAAGAACTGACCCTCCAAATGATAGGATCCTCAATATATGGTGCCCCCTCCTCTCTTTAAACCTGTGTTGAGCTCTAACAAATAATCTAACAGAGGATCCTCCCCTGGGAAAGGCTAGTCAAGGTGCCCTAGGCCTCACAAGAAATACCCAGAAGTTTGTTTGCCCCTAATCCCTCTCTTCTGGCTAGATCGAACCACTCTCCTCGAGATGGTGTGCCCTCTAGCTAGAAACCCTCCTGAAGCTACGCCCTAGCTCTCCCTGAACCTATGGATGATGTGGAAACTACCTTGAAGCTGACTAGATATGATGTGGAAACTCCCTTGAAGCTGAGTAGATATGATGTAGAATGGTGATAGAGGAATCTTTTACCTCCGTGACCAAGCTTGGACCAGGTTGGGTGGGATCTTTCACCATCGAGCTGATCTCTAGGGTTTGTTAAGTCAAAACCCTCAAAACCCCCAAGTGCATGGGCTCACTAGAAAGAAACCAGTTATCAAAATGATAAACAACATGAATGAGAGAATAGAGGCCCCTATCTCTCTTTTATCCTCCCTTCTCACCTTGTCTCTCCAAAGTGACTTTTACTTTATTTAATTATTAATTAATTAATTAAATCACTTTAATTAATTGATTAACCATTTTACCTCTGAAAAGTACCTTATCTCTCCTTGTGGCTTCCTTGGCCACTGAAAGTCACTTCTCATCATTATATCATGTACTGTTGTTCCTCCCAATTCCAATGAGCTATTACACTAAGAGGTTCCACCAAGTATTATGCCCAATATAACCTCCATCTGGCTACTCTGGTCATCATAACACTCTGTAATATAATGATTTCCCAAAGTGGGGACATTACAGTCCTCCCTGCTAGAATATTGCTTGTCCTCAAGCAATAACTGAATCCATCCAAAACTAATATCGGGGTGCCATGTCCACTTGTGGGACACACAGTAGGCTCCATCCAACGATGAACTATCACGCACTCCGCCCTCTAGGTCCCATATCAAGACGTGAACTGCAATACCCTACGAATTATGATCCTGAAACATGTCAACACCATTAATCTCCTGCACATGACACATGACCTCATCCCGGAATGAGTCCATCCTCCGAGTCCATATCAAGATCAACACGGTCTCAACCAACTGCACATGTTGCTGCCATGGTGAGGTACTGCAAGACCTCCATCAAACACCCTCAAGTGATGTGCTTTCCTCGACACTGAAGCTCAATGGAAAATCAAAATAATTTTTCCCTGTAAGGGTCCACTCGCCTCTATCAGTCAATGAAATGCTCAACCCTGCAATCCCCGGGTCCCATGCTAGTCTCTGCCAAATATCAACACGCTAGTGCTACACTACTCTGATCATTATTGTTTGCTCCTCATATACATACTGGATCCCCCACTCCTTGATCCTCATGCTGGAATACCTGTGGAAACTGGACATGTTGTCCAGAGGTTGTATCGGTAAAAGAACCTCTGTGGAAGTAGTATTTTTCCAACCATCTCCATGCTCAACCATGAGGATCAAAAGGAAGAAATTGTCTCGATCCATGGGATAAACCTATGCAAGCCCACTCAAAACCAACCCACATGGAAGTATGTGGCTCTCTGGCGCCACCTGGGTCATCATAAGGTGAAATAACCTACCAACAAAATGAACTCTTGGATCCCATGGCAAACTTGGAATTTTATCACTTCCAATCCCCACTAACTGCTCCTGTGTCATACTGATCACTGTCGGAAGCCCCACGTGCATATCCCTATGATAATCTGTATCTATGTCGCCCTATGAGATGTCAGCTATTTGACGTCCTAAGATGCTCACCATCACGCACAAGGTCTCAATTGTCTGACCATGATGATCCACCCCTATCTTGTTGTATGTCGTAAAAGCACTCGTGTCAGGTGGTCTCCACCTAACAACTCTCCATGTCCTCTGCCACTATCTATCTCCTCTCCTGATGTTGTCAATGATGAAGGTGTCAGAAAAGGCTAACATAAACATTTGTAGCTGACTATAGGACTGGAAGGTGTCATATGCTTTGGTCAATCCCAAGGATTCAACCAAAAGCTCGTCCACTGGTACCCATGGTAAATACTCGCCTGTAATCATCATTGAATCCCAATCATCATCACTCCTATAGTTGTTGCTATTGTGAAGGTGATCTCCCAGTACTATGTGGTGCTGCAAAGGAGATACATCTCCATGCTCAACTAAGTGTGTCCCCTTTTGCAAACCATTACACCCCTCTGAATCCTAATGTACATCTTTGCACATATTTGTGAGTTATCACTCACCACCGTATGCTCCTCCATACTCATGTAATCTCTTGTATACTCTCGCAACATCATGGATCCTCGGTGTACTATTGGGTCAACCTCTATAGGAAGGTTAACCACTCCCGGGACACCAATGGAAGTGTCCTCATAACTTCCCTTGGCTCTGGAGTCCCCATGCATATGTGAGTGCTCGACTGTCTCAAAGATCCTCATGGAGGGTAGCTCATGTGCCTACAGATCATAACTCTCCATACTCTTCAGTGATCCTGGGTACTCCTCATGTTCCTCCATCCACTGGTGCTCCTCTGTTAAGCCACCAACATCCCCTAGCAATGTGACTGAAGGATATATCTGACTCTCTACTAAGATACATGCAGTGGATCTCTATCTAATCTCCTCAAGAAGCTCCTCCGACCTGGACTCTGATTCTTGAAGGGATGTCTGTGTGCCTCTCAAGAATCCTTGAGTGCTCTCCATCTCATGAGTGAGTCTGTCCACCTCCAACTCCTGCTCCCTCAGGGCCCTGTGATACATCTCACCAACCCCCAATAGATAGTCTCTGTCCATCAACAACTATTGGTAGTCGGTCCTCATCACATACACTCTCTCCATGAGAGTATGAAAGTCATCTACGACAAATCCCCCATATGAACTATCATGTGCCATTGATGCCCTCCAACAATAATCGACCACCAATGCATGTGTGTCATCAATGCGCCTAGTGGTTGTCATGATCATGTCCTCATTGATTTTTAACTGCCCTGCCAAGTAGTGTGACTCCTGATCACAGTCATGTTGAGGCACTACCTCATGCCCCTCACTGCTAGTGTCAACGTTGGGATCCCCAACAACACTCTCTGCAAAAGATAAGGCACTGAACTACCCACTGTCCACTGTGCTACTGGGTCCTCCTATATGCCACTGCACACCATCACCAAATGTTATCTCCCTTTGAATTACATTATATCGTGTATGAGCAGCTGTATCCTCTTGTGCACTCACCCTGCTACTATCATCTGCGCCTGGATCCCATAACGATGTGTCCAAACACATGTTATGGTCATCCTAACCAATAAGTGGTACATCCTCATCACTGCAAAATGGTCCTGGAAGTAAGTATCCCCATGTGATCAGTGCTAGTCCCCAATGGTTAGTCGTGTGCTCCATTGTTTAGGAGAGAGGTCACATAACACGGTTCTATGCAAGTGCGTCGGGGGCTGGGGCTAGGCCCTAGCCTTTTAATCTTCCATACTATAGTTTAAGCACATTCAAATATAATTTTTCCACTATAGTTATCAAGGAACATCACGGGCGGGCTGGCTAGTTCAGCCCTGCCAAATCGCTCGCTGCCTGGACCAGAGGTCACATGGTCAATTCCCGTTTACTCCTTAATTTTGCTAATATAACTAGCCAATAAATGGGTGCCACATGGAACCTTACCACTCGCTAATTACTATGCCACATGTCATACACTGAATCGTCCACCTGTCAGTTGTCATGCCCAGTCAGCAACCTTCCAACTCACTGCCATGTCATCTCATGCCAACTGTACCTGCCACGTCAACCCGTGCCATGTGTCACCCTTGCAGTGGTGCCACGTGTCACGATTTGACTTGTCCATGTCTACACTTGTCCACATCAGCACCAATGCACCCTACCATGTCAGTTGTACGACTGTACGACCTGTACAGTCAGCTGCCACGTCAGCACTGTACGGACTGTACAATCAACATTTTTTTGCTTGTTTGACAAAACTAACTGATTGTGATATCTTTCGCATACGACATTCGTTTGATCCCATTCAAGTTGTGTTGGGTTCGTATCGACGAGGCCTACGTACATGTCCATTTTGAAGCCATTATGAGCACTTTGATTTTTAGGCCTTCTTGGACCCATTTTGGTCCCGAGATCCAATTCTGGATCACACCTCCCCACTAAAGACCTTTTGGTCCTTGAAAAGGTTATTGACAAGTCATCAAGTGCGGGATAGACCACTTGACTTGTGCTCTGTCTTTGAACTCTGTCTTGTGCACCTGTCTCATCAAGATCAATTATAAAACAACCATGATAACTGACAACATATTGTTAGCCACGTGTACCCTGTCACATCTTACTGAAGCCACTATCATCCATGTTGACAACATTACTAATGATAACATCAGAAATATGACTGCAAATGAGCTAATATGTTTGTAATATTTGCACGACATTAGCTTATCTTGAAGCAAAGTGTGATTGATCTTCCATTCTACAGTCTTCTCTTGTTCTTGCTTAAGATCAATTACTTGATTTGAAGCAATTATAGGTATGTTGCTTGCATGAGCCGCCTGTCTTAATTGTTCCATTGTTTGAAGAGATTTATTTGCCTTTAAATGATGAGCATGTACCACATATTCTTTGCCTGCTTTGATTAAGTGATATTGATTCTGTTCCATGTAGAATATTGTTTTGCGATCATACAAATAAGGATTGCCTAAGAGCATTCCACATTCATTGAGTGGCACCACATCACATGTTACCTCGTCCACAAACTTAGATGAAATTGCAAACTTGAATGTGCAATTTATGATTGTTGCTTTGATTAAGTGATATTGATTCTTTTCCCTGTAAAAGATTGCTTTGCGATCATACAAATCAGGACTGCCTAAGACCATTCCACATTCATTGAGTGGGACCACATCACATATTACCTCGTCCACAAACTTAGATGAAATTGCAAACTTTAATGTGCATTTCTTTGTTATGTGCAATTTATGATTGTTGCTTATCCATTTAAGTGAGTAAGGTTTGTGATGCATCTAAGTGTTTAATCCCAATTGTTTAACCAGTTCTTCTGAAATCAAGTTAGATTGAGATCCACTATCTATCAATGCGTCGAACTTAGTATGTCTCATTATGACCCTTTTGTGAAACTATTTACTTCTAGAATCAAATTCATCACCAATTTTACCTGCCAAACCAACCAATGAGACCTTAGATTCATCACCTGAATCTGATCCCAAGTCTGTTGGTCATGTTGTTGCTGCAACTGTTTGCCTCCCTTTCCTTTCCTTGAACCACTTTGGTCTCTTCTCGGGATGCAATTGCCAGCAATGGTCCTCATCATGCCCTTCTTTCTTGCAATGCTTGCAAGAGGGCTTCTCTTCCTTTCTTTCCACTGAATTTGCCTTCTTGCCAATCCACTTCCTTTTGTCCTCTTTCCTTGAAGATAGTTCCCCTGATAATCCAACACATGTTTTCCCTGCCTCAATGTATGTTGCTTGAATAGAAACCTCAACAAGATTAGTAGGTCCAAACATAAACACAATGTTACGAATATGTCCAGGTAAACCTCTTATATATTTCATAAGAGTTTCCTGGGTATGTAAAGGAAAATCTAACATCAATGCCATCTTACGAAAACCGTCTGTGTATTCTTACATTGTTTGTCCTTTTCTTAATTCGAGACTTTGCCATTCAATTAAATCTTTCTCTTTATAACCCAAAGGATAAAATTGCTTTCTAAGTGCAGAAATAAAAGCTTACCATGATGGAAATACATTACCCACTTGTTGCGTGCCATTTTTCAACTTTCTTTGCCACAAGATGGGTGTTGTGCCTGCAAGACGAAGTGATGCCAACTTGATTTGAGTGACCTCATCTTTGATTTGTTGCACACTGTAATAAACCTCCATCTGTCTGAATCAATTATCAAGCCTCTCTGCATTGACTTCACCGTCATACATGGGTAATCCAAATTTTACAACAAGCTTAATTAAAGGAATTTCATATTTATGTTTATGGACATGTTTTCTTGCAGTGGATTTAGAACTTGAACTTGATGAAGAAGAAGTTGATGGAGAAGAAGCAGGTGAAGGAGGAATTTGAGGTGAAGGAGGAATTTGAGGACCCTTTTTACCTTTGAAGATTCATCTAGAATCGGTCTCTTCCGTTCTAAGTAATCCTCATACAAAACCTTCATCATCTCTGACATGGCGAAGAAAGTCTTTTGAAACTCTTTCTCCTCATTAGAAGGTCCCTCTTCTGATACCATCTTCTCACTTTGGGAAGTTCTATTTCTCAATCCAATCAATGAATTCTCTTCAACAAGCTCTCCTTCACCACGACTTAGTTTTTCCCTGGTAATCATGCAAAATAAAAAACCAACCGTCAACTAGCTCTGATACCACTTGATCCGAAAAGATATTTTAAACGACAATGGTTGAGTTATTTTGCATGACTGAAATTACCATTTAGGAAATGAATGAAAGAGGAAGAATTATTAATGAAACATGACAGCCATAAAGCAATATACACATCTGAACATAAGCATGAAGAACAACAAACCATAACAAAAGAAGTTGACAACATAGTTCAACAATCTCGCCTACACCTTCGGGCCTTTGTCTCAGTGGGTGAGGCTTTCTTATTTCTGTTCAAAGCTTTAAAAGTACATCACAACAGTTCCCAAAGGATTACATATTGATTTGGTCTTGTTCTACTAGATCTCAAGAACCCAACAAACTGACAACACTGAAATCGAATGAACGGAGCTCCCAGAAATGGCCCGCAAAGGTGCTCTCCTCAATGGCTTCCCTGCATAAAAATGGCTTTGGCTTGGCAATTCTTCAGCATTTCTCTGTTTTGAACCTCCCTCCATGGCTTCAAGAACCTTTGGTTTATATAGATTTGAAGTGGGTAATAACCTCCCAACTTCTCCCCAAGATCTGGCCTAAAAAAGGGCCCAATATCCCCCAATATTAGCCAAAATCTCTCAAAACTGCTGAGAAAATCAATTAAAATCTTAATATAAAGTCATAAAACCCACTTTTTCCAAACATGTAGGGCACAACTCCCTTCCTCCACGTTCATGGTCATGTGGGGCACCTCCATGTGTCCTCGGGTTGGTGCACTGGTCCTAGCCCCCCGATCTTGGCCCTGGTCACATGCTACAAAGGCCATATGGCCACGGGTCCTATTCTCCACGGGAAAAACAATGGTAAGCCCCATATTATTTAGCCCCTGGTCTAGCACCTTGGTCAACGGACTAGCCGGAACGATCGACGCTAACCACTAAATTCCGCGCCAAATTCTTAACTAGAGGTATGGATCTTATGTATATCCCCATGCGATCGGTGCTAATCCCCAACGATTATCTGCGAGCGCCACGGTTTAGGAGAGAGGTCACATAACACGGTTCTATGTAGGTGTGGCGGGGGATGGGGCTAGGCCCCTACCCTTTAATCCGCCATACTATAGTTTAAATACATTCAAATATAATTTTGCCATTATAGTTATCAAGGAACATCAAGGGCGGGTTGGTTAGCCCGGCCCTGTCAAACCACTTGCCGCCTAGACCAGAGGTCAAGGGGTCGATTCTTGTTGACTCCATAATTTTTCCAATATAACCAACCAACAAATGGGTGCCACATGGCAGCCCATGACTGGGCCATGTGGCACCTTACCATTCACCAATTACAATGTCATGTGTCATACGCCGATTCGTCCACCTGTCAGTTGTCATGCCCAGTCATTAACCTGCCAACTCTCTGCCACGTTAGCTCGTGCCAACTTTACCTACCACGTTAGCCCATGCCACGTGTCACCCTTCCAGTGGTGCCACATGTCACGATCTAAATCGTCCATGTATGTACATGTCCATGTCATCGCAACCGCACCCTGCCATGTCATATGTATGGTCGTACGACCTGTACAATCAGCTGCCATGTCAGCACTGTACGAACTGTACAGTCAACATTGTTTTGGATGTTTGATGAAATGAACAGATCGCGATATCTTTCACATACGACGTCTGTTTGAGCCTGTTCATGTTGCGTTGGGTTCGTATCGACAAGGCCTACACACACGTCTATTTTGAAGCCATTCTGAGCATTTTGATTTTTAGGCCTTCCTGGACCCATTTTGGTCCCAAGATCCAATTTTGGATCAATGATGCAGTCGTCGTCACAAATCAACAACACCTACTTCCAACATCTGCGCATTTTTTGGAACCAAACTTCTTGTAGACCGATGGATTCATCGAAAATTTCCTCTTTGAAGGCCTTCTTTGCAAGAACCTTGTTGAATTATTGTAACTTCGAAGAATATTCTACTTATATTTGAGTCATTATTGTATATATCAAATCCCCTTTTGTGGATTGATCAAGTCGGGTCTTGTATAAGACCAAATCCCATTTTGTGGATTGATCAAGTTGGGTCTTTTATAAGACCAAAACCCCTTTTGTGGATTGGTCAACATGTATTTGTATGGTGGTATTTGTATAGTCGGGCCCGCCCTAGTAATTGTAAAGTGGTTTTAGCCACTTCTAGGAGAAGTCGGCTCCACCAAGTGAAGAGTCACAACCTTAGCGCCACCTCAAAACTTGTATTTATATGTGAGAATGATGTCTCATTTGAACACACTCACCACACTAGCTCTGCAACTATGAAGAAGTGCACAAGTGTTGGAGGAACTGCTATTGCATCTAAGTGTGACATCAAGGAGGGTTCTTGGTGTGTGTCTTGGTATTTCTTGGTTAACTGGTGTGCTACTCTTCCTAGTGATGGAGTGGAGGAGGATCTTTTGTTCAGTATTTGGTCTATCTATATTGAGGAAGGTTTTGTTGGGTTTTCTCCCCCATGAGGGTTTCCTAGGATAATCTGTGTGTCTCTATTGTTTTTGTGATTGCCTCTCTTTCAGTGATCTTATTTATGCAACTAATGTTGTAAATGATTATAATAATAAAGAATAACCCTAACTACTAGTTGTATAAGTAAAAACTTCAACATCGTATCGGAGAAAAACTGAAATAGACCAACTCACAGTTTATAAGAAGTGGCTAGCTTCAATGCACTCTCTCCAAGATTAAGTTTCAGTATTGCAGTTGTTGAAAGATTAGGATTTCTCCATAAACCCTAAGTGTGACGTTTTTCCTGTTTGGGGAGGACGTTGGAGAAAGTAACCACACCTAGGAACTCGCGCTAGGAGGGCGCATCTAGTCCCTAGATCATAATTCCAAAATTTGAAGTTTGAGAAATTAGGGTTTTCCAATAAAACCCTAGGTTGCAATTTCAGTACCAATTGAAATTGCAATTGCAGTACCAGTTGTAATGCTAGCACTAGTTGCAGGGAAGCACCATAGACTAGAAGGAAAACTTATTTAATATGAAATATTTTCATTTTATTTTATTAAAATTTGGTGTTCATTTTATTTTTATTCATATTCTAAATATTATTGAGTTGAAAGGCGCTTTACAATCTAGCATGGGAGAGATATTCATGTAACATAACCCATTAAAATTATATATATATATATATATGAAATATTTTATAATATTAATATATTAAAAATATATATTGGTATGAGAGTATGTAAGTTTTCACAATTCATCATAATTTTGTATTAGATTTCTGGATATCAACTATGTGTGGAGTTTTTGAAACATCCAACATTTATAGTGGACACTCCACCTCCACCCATCATCATGGACTCTTGAAACAATGAGGATTGAAAAGAGTACTAAGAGGAGGAATGCTTTGAATTTGCTCTATTTCGACTTGTTCTAACTTCAATTAATAAATCACGAAAACAATGTATTGGTTACGAGTAGTAATATAATATAAAAGATATTAATATATTATTATTTTAATATATTTTATAATACTTTATTATTAATGTATTAAACCAACATAGATCCATCTTAACCTCAGATCTATCAAGCATCGAGAGGTATCCAATATCTCAAGGTGAAAACCTTTTTTAGAGTGCAAAATTTGAGGAAAGGTTAAAGGTTGGTACCTCGAGAGATTTGTACCCTCTCGGTACTTGATAGATACGGGGTTAAGATGAATCTATGTTGGTTAGAAAAAATGATTGATTATGAAGGTGTACTTATTTTGATTTATATTTTAAATATTATTAAAAAAACTGATTGATATATAATTTTAGCAAGAGAGAGGGATGGCGAGGTATGAATATGGGGTTTCTGCAGGTCCCTAGGATGACTTTCATTGACGTCTGAATAACACAAATATTGTGTGGATCTAGTTCGTAGGGCCTTATATGATGTCCTACGATGACAAGAACTTGCTTGACTACACGGAGGACCCACTTCAGGGTATTAGCATCTAGGCTTCCCTGGTCACATCTGCCTCCTAGATTTGTGTGGCTCACCCTGTAGATTCCTCACCTAACGTCACCTACCTACCTCAACCCTTGCCATGCTCTCTCCCCTGTCTTTGGCTTGTGTAACACTTCTCTTATTCATTTCGATGGGACCTTCATTCCATCATCCTCTAGTGAGGCTCCTCTACCATAACAGGTTCCTCAGGTGTGCATGTTGAAGTTGTCGAATCTCTCAACAATGGGGCATATCGATCTGCTTCCTCCACTCTCCTTCATGATGTATTCATCGTAACAGATCAACAACACCTACTTCCAGAATCTACGCATTTATTGGAACCGAACTTCTCACAGACCGATGGATTCATCGAAAATTTCCTCTTTGAAGGCCTTCTTTGCAAGAACCTTGTTGAATTATTGTAACTTCAAAGAATATTCTACTTATATTTGAGTCATTATTGTATATATCATATCCCCTTTTGTGGATTGATCAAGTCGGGTCTTGTATAAGACCAAATCCCCTTTTGTGGATTGATCAAGTCGAGTCTTGTATAAGACCAACTCCCCTTTTGTGGATTGGTCAACATGTATTGTATGGTGGTATTTGTAAAGTCGGGCCTGCACTAGTAATTGTAAAATGGTTTTAGCCACTTCTAGGAGAAGTCGGCTCCACCAAGGGAAGAGTCACAACCGTAGCGCCACCTCAAAACTTGTATTTAAATGTGAGAATGATGTCTCATTTGAACACAATCACCACACTGGCTCTGCAGCTACGAAGAAGTGTGCAAGTCTTGGAGGAACTGCTACTGCATCTAAGTGTGATGTCAAGGAGGGTTCTTGGTGTGTGTCTTGGTATTTCTTGGTTAAGTGGTGTGCTACTCTTCCTAGTGAAGTATTGGAGGAGGATCTTTTGTTCGGTCTTTGGTCTATCTATATTAAGGAAGTTTTTGTTGGGTTTTCTCTCCCATGAGGGTTTCCCAGGATAATCTATGTGTGTCTATTGTTTTTGTGATTGCCTCTCTTTCAGTGATCTTATTTATGCAGCTAATGTGCTAAATGATTATAATAATAAATAAGAGTCGTAACTACTAGTTGTATAAGGAAAAAATTCAACATGGTATCAGAGGAGGCCTGAAAGAGACCAACTCACAGTTTATAAGAAGTGGCTAGCTTCAGTGCACTCTCTCCAAGATTCAGTTTCAGTATTGCAGCTGCTAAAAATTTAGGGTTTCTGCATAAACCCTAAGTGTGATGTTTTCCTTGTTTGAGGAGGACGTTGGAGAAAGTAACCACACCCAGGAACTCGCCCTAGGAGGGTGCATCTAGTCCTTGGACCAAAATTCCAAAATTTGAAGTTTGAGAAATTAGGGTTTTCTCATAAAACCCTAAGTTGTAGTTGCAATACTAGTTGCAATTACAATTGCAGTACCATTTGCATTGCTAGCACCAGTTGCACGGAAGCACAAGAGATTAAAAGGAAAATTTATTTAATGCAAAATATTTTCATTTTATTTTATTAAAATTTGGTGTTCATTTTATTTTTATTCATATTCTAAATATTATTGAGTTGAAAGGCGCTTTACAATCTAGTATAGGAGAGATATTCATGTAACATAACCCATTAAAATAACAATAATAGATAGATAATTATATATATATATATATGTTTGTGTGTGTGTATTGGTACGGGAGTATGTAAGTTTTCACAATTCATCATAATTTTGTATTAGATTTCTCGATATCAACTATGTGTGGAGTTTTTTTAAACATCCAACATTTATGGTGGACACTCCACCTCCACCCATCATTAGGGACTCTTGAAACAATGAGGATTGAAAAGAGTACTAAGGGGAGGAATGCTTTGAATTTGCTCTATTTCAACTTGCTCTAGCTTCAATTAATAAATCACGAATACAATGTAGTGGTTATGAGTAGTAATATAATATAAAATATATTAATATAATCAAAATTATATTATTATTTTAATATATTTTATTACTTTATTATGAATGTATTAAACCAACATAGATCCATCTTAACCCTGGATCTATCAAGCATCGAGAGGGATCAAATCTCTCGAGGTGAAAACCTTTTTTAGAGTGCAAGACTTGAGGAAAGGTTAAAGGTTTGTACCTCGAGAGATTTGTTCCCTGTCGGTACTTTATAGATACGGGTTTAATATGAATCTATGCTCGTTAAAAAAATTGATTGATTATGAAGGTATACTTATTTTGATTTTATTTTTATTTATATTCTAAATATTATTAAAAAAACTGATTGATATATAATTTTAGCAAGAGAGAGGGATGGTGAGGTCTGAATCTGGGGTTTCTACAGGGCCCTAGGATGACATTCACTAACATCTGAATGACACACATATTGTGTGGATCTAGTTCCCAGGTCCTTATATGATGGCCTCCAATGACAAGGACCTACTTGACTACACAGAGGACTCACTTCACGGTAGTAACATCTTGGCTTCCCTTGTCACATCTGCCTCCTAGATTTGTGTGGTTTACCCTATAGATCCCTCACCTGACGTCACCTACCTACCTCAACCCTTGCCATGTGCTCTCCCCTAACTTCGCCTTGTGTGACACTTCTCTTATTCATTTCGATGGGACCTTCATTCCATCATCCTCTAGTGAGGCTCCTCTACCATAACAGGTTCCTCTGGTGTGCATGTTGAAGTTGTCGACTCTCTCGACACTGGGTCAGATCGATCTACTTCCTCTACTTTCCTTCATGATGAAGTTGTCGTCACAGATCAAAAACACCTACTTCCAACATCTCCGCATTTATTGGAACCGAACTTCTCGCAGACCGATGGATTCATAAAAAAAATCCTCTTTGAAGGCCTTCTCTGCAATAACCTTGTTGAATTATTGTAAGTTCGAAGAATATTCCACTTATATTTGAGTCATTATTATATAGATCAAATCCCCTTTTGTGGATTTGTCAAGTCAGGTCTTGTATAAGACCAAATCCAATTTTGTGGATTGATCAAGTCGGGTCTGGTATAAGACCAAATTCCCTTTTGTGTATTGGTCAACATGTATTTGTATGGTGGTATTTGTAAAGTCAGGCCCGCCCTAGTAATTTTAAAGTGGTTTTAGCCACTTCTAGGAGAAGCCGACTCCACCAAGTGAAGAGTCAAGACCTAAGTGCCACCTCAAAACTTGTATTTATATGTGATAATGATGTCTCATTTGAACACACTCACCACACTAGCTCTGCAACTATGAAGAAGTGTGCAAGTCTTGGAGGAACTGCTACTGCATCTAAGTGTGATGTCAAGGAGGGTTCTTGGTGTGCGTCTTGGTATTTATTGGTTAAGTGGTGTGCTATTCTTCCTAGTGAAGGAGTGGAGGAGGATCTTTTGTTCGGTCTTTGGTCTATCTATATTGCAGAAGTTTTTGTTGGGTTTTCGCCCCCATGAGGGTTTCCGAGGGTAATCTGTGTGTCTCTATTATTTTTGTGATAACCTCTCTTTCAATGATCTTATTTATGCAACTAATGTGATAAATGATTATAATAATAAAGAAGAACCATAACTACTAGTTGCATAAGTAAAAACTTCAACGTGGTATCAGAGCAGGCCTGAAAGAGACCAACTCACAGTTTATAAGAAGTGGCTTCAGTGCACTCTCTCCAAGATTCAGTTTCAGTATTGCAGCTGTTGAAAAATTAGGGTTTCTGCATAAACCCTAAGTGTGACATTTTCCTTGTTTGAAAAGGACGTTGGAGGAAGTAACCACACCTAGGAACTTGCCCTAAGAGGGCACATCTAGTCCCTGGATCAGAATTCCAAAATTTGAAGTTTGAGAAATTAGGGTTTTCTCATAAAACCCTAAGTTGCAGTACCAGTTGCAGGGAAGCACTAGTTGCAGTGAAAATTTTTGTGAAGTGTTGGGACTGATTTTTATTGTCCTAGTGCACCTTACCCTAACAAATATCCAGCTAACTTTAAGTTACAAGTTGAAGCACCTTTGAAGTTTTAAAGGTTCATTATTACTTGTCGTTGTTGTTGAATGGTGCCACTACCTGTCGATACTGCCATAGGTATTTACTTACATATGTTTAAACTGTATCATTATTTTAAACGGTATTTGCAGGAGAAAGGATCTTTTGTCTAAACAACAATCGTAGATCCAGAGGGATCTCAGATCCAACACATTGAGAGGAACTATGCACCCTATGTTTGATTACTTTGATATGCCTCTACTTGTTATGGCATTATTGTAATCTTATGAATATCTAGGTTGCATTTTGATCTATTTAAGTCATCATACTAACTATTATGCAAAATTAAAGTCAAAGTATTAGATTGATTAAAGTTGAGATTATAGAGTTTATTCCTTAACTCATATTTATGTCAGGATAGCATGGTGTCTTAGTACAAAGGGCAGGTTGAGGAAAATACTTGTCATCTTTAATGAAGGAGACTCGAAAGAAAAGCAACACACTCATTCTTGAGGACAAGACTCTAGTTCCAGGTTTGATTGATTAAATTGATAAGATTCAAATTTAGACATATCAAGTTCGATAACTGCTAAACACTATAGTTGTGATAACAATCTTTGAAAAGTTTTATTATTGAATACTTGGTAGCATGTGAGCACTATTGAGATAAATGATTACTGTAATCATTTATTGGATATAACTAATATCTTATGTAGGAGAAACTTTTTATTTTGTTTCCAGGCTACCATGGAGGAATGATTGATCACAACACTATAAGAGTGTTTCTCTCATTCCTTATTATTGTATTTCTTACTTTTTACCCTTGTTTCATGCAGGTCCCAAATGATAGCTCTAAAGGAGCTACTGTGACGATTGTTCTCGCTATTGTTTTATTTTTATTATAAAGATTATTATTCTTGTCTGTTGTTTCTCCCTTGTTGTTCTTGTTCATGGCAGGTCACAGGTGATAACCCTGAGGAAGCTATAGTGACAGTTGCAGGAGGAAACATATTAGATGAGACATGGAGCAGACTATACAAGTTGTATACATGACTGTATACATCCATTTACCAAAGAATATGAAGAAGAAGCTACTTTTTGAGATACAAAGTATCTCATATGGATATTGATTGTAAGGAGCAAAAGGCTCCAAAGATGACCGAACATTAGAATAAAACTCACAATAGACTTGGTCAATGGATAATGAAGCCACCTTGATAGGAAACATAATTTGTTTGAGGCTGACTCAACTTTTCATATTAAGACTTGGTATTCAACACCAAGTATATCTTGCAGAGACTATGAAGTTTTTGTAGACTCAAAAGAAATCAAGACTCAACGTAAGCCCGATCTCAAGAAGGATAACATGGGAAAAAGAGACACCTTCCAATACTGGCAGACAGATGCCATGAGTTGAGAAGACTAGATCATAGCTTCAGAGACCTCTAGAAGACATGAAATCTCTTGAGAAGATTCCCTTGTTTCAGTGACAGAGGAGGAAGCCAGACAAAAGGATTGGGATACAATTTTTTCCTTGAAACCAGAAGGGAAGTCAATGGTGACTTCCAAGATTGATCTAACAGATCAAGCATGTTGCAGATAAAAGTATAAAGATGTACAAAGCCTGATTTGTGTCAAGAGAATTCTCCCAGTAAGAGGGAGAAGACTATGACGAGACACTTGCTCCAGTAATCAGAAGAAGTATATATAGAACAAACATGATTCATTAAAACAAGCCAACACAATATGAGATTAAAACGGAGCAGGTATGCAAATCCATATATTTGAGATCGAGGAATCTCTAGTGCCAGTTGGTGCAGTACATGAGTCGGGCCATGGAGACATGACTACGATAGAAGATTGAGTTACCTCCATAGAAAGAGGATAAGCTACCCTCAATGTCAGTTATTGAGCCACACTCAGTTTCAGATGAAGTTGTTGTCATGATAGAGTAGAGGAGTTACTCTTAGACTTCAACAACCACAGTGGCAGTGGGGCAATCATTTTCAGCTTCAGAACAACTATAGGTATAGAGTCCCAGTCCCAGAGGAACAATTGCAGAGAGAGTAGAGGACATACTGTCAGGCAGCGAGACTGATAATGCTTTGCAGAAAGCACATAGAGCTAGCACATGATTGTGCAGATTAAGTTGCAACTGATCAAGTTGAAGGAAGCTCCAAAAGCTTGGTATGGCAGGATTGATAGTGTTCTGATGATCTTGGGCTTTACCAAGAGTAAAGTTGATACACATATTTACTTCAAGATTGTGAATGATGGACCAGTTATATTGCTGCTATATGTGGATGACTTATCCTTGACAAATGAAGAAAATCTCATCACAGATTGTAAGAAGAATCATGTCGTTGAATTTGAAATGAGGACCTAGTCCCGATGCACTATTTCTTAAGTCCTGAAGTATGGCAGAGCCCATAAGAGATTTCGAGTAATCAAGGAAAGTATGATGCATAAATTCTGAAGAGATTCAATATGATGGACTATAGAGCCATGTCCACTCCTATGGAGATGAATCTGAAGTTAATGGCTGATACTTCGTCAGAAATAGTTGATGTTACTCTATACAGACAAATGATTGGTTAGTTGATGTATCTGACAAACACAGACTGGATATATGCTTTGTTGTGAATACCTTGAGTGAGTATTTGGTGGAACCTAGACATGTTTACCTCGTAGCTACAAAGCATGTGATGGGATACCTTAAGGGTATGTTGGGCTATGGCCTTTGTTATACTGGAGACTGTGACTTCAAATTATATGGCTATACTGATTCAGATTGGGTTGGAAGTCCTTCAGACAGAAAAAAACACTTCATGATGTTGTTTCAGTTTGGGATCAACCATGGCTTCATGACAAAGCAGGAAGCTATCCAATATTGCTATAAGTATGAGATAAGAAAAGTACATTGCAACATGCTCCACCATTTAGGAAGCCACATGGCTTCGAAAGTTGTTCACGAGTCTATTTGACCTAGAGATGGATGCTACCGTGACCTTTTTTGATAACCAGAATTGCATAAAGATGACAGAGAACCCAGTGTTCCATGATAAGACAAAGCACATAGAGATTCAATATCACTACATTTGTGACATGGTGCAGAAGGGAGTCGTAAAGCTCCAATATGTTGGCACAGATAAGCAGGTTGTATATGTGTTGACCAAGCCTTTGTCTCATGTGAAGTTTAAGTACTTCCGAGACAAGAATGGTGTAGTCCAAAAGGAACTCCCTCGAAAGGGGGAGTGATGTTGATGATACTATGGTATCTTAACAAACAACGAGTAGATCAGTTAGGATTTTATATCCTATGCGATTGATTATCCCTGGGAAGATCCCAAAGGTCTGGTAAGGATGGTCTGTCAGAGTACCTATGAATGTATATGCCAGCTGTGGTCAGTAGTGGTAACTCAATTAGGGTTTTATATCCTAGGTAATCTTATAATTCCTAGGTAGATCCCGAAGATCTGGTAAGGATGGTGTGTCAGAGTATCATGTGGTAGCTTAGTTAGGATTATTTATCCTAGGGAATCTTATGATTCCTGGGTAGATCCCAAAGGTCCAGTAAGGACGGCCTGTCAAAGTACCACAAATGTTGTTGTTGATGCACATGCCTCATTATGTTGCCACATATAGATATTGATGTTCCAACTTCATGTTGTTGATGATGTTGTTCCATCTTCGTGTTGTTGATGTTGATGTTCCAGCTTCATGTTGTTGATGATGTTGTTCCATATTTGTGCTGTTGATGTTGATATTCTAGCTTCATGTTGTTGATAATGTTGTTCCAGCTTCATGTTGTTGATGTTGATGTTCCAGCTTCATGTTATTGACGATGATGATGTTACTCCAACTTCACGTTGCAGATGATGATGATGTCCAGTCTCTACTGATGTTGATGATGAGAAAAAATTCCGATGACCTATAGATATGATCAACAATGTTCTCGATGTTGATGATGACGTCCCCTCCTCTTGATGATGTATTGAGTCTAGTCAGTTGTTATTAATGTTGTCAGTAGAATACCCTTCTTGTAAAGGGGAAGTGTTGAATTATTGTAACTTCAAAGAATATTCTACTTATATTTGAGTCATTATTGTATAGATCAAATCCCCTTTTGTGGATTGATCAATTCAGGTCTTGTATAAGACCAAATCCCCTTTTGTGGATTGGTAACCTATATTTGTATGGTGGTATTTGTAAAGTTGGCCCCTAGTAATTGTAAAGTGGTTTTAGCCACTTCTAGGAGAAGTCGGCTCCACCAAGTGAATAGTCACAACCCTAGCACCACCTCACAACTTGTATTTATATGTGAGGATGATGTCTCATTTGAACACACTCACCACACTAGCTCTGCGGCTATGTAGAAGTGCGCAAGTCTTGGAGGAACTCCTACTGCAACTAAGTGTGACATCAAGGAGGGTTCTTGGTGTGTGTCTTGGTATTTCTTGGTTAAGTGGTGCACTACTCTTCCTAGTGAAGGAGTAGAAGACGATCTTTTGTTCGGTCTTTGGTCTATCTATATTGAGGAAGTTTCTGTTGGGTTTTCTCCCCCATGAGAGTTTCTAGGATAATCTGTGTGTCTCTATTGTTCCTGTGATTGCCTCTCTTTCAATGATCTTATTTATGCAACCAATGTGATAAATGATTATAATAATAAAGAAGAAATGTAACTACTAGTTGTATAAGTAAAAACTTCGACAAACCTCTCGAGATCTATGTCTCATTTTGTCTCTAGTCTGGATCTACTGACACAGTGAATAAGAGGAACCTTAAACCTTGTTCTTGGTGAAGACATTCAATTCAATGACATTGCATCCATGCAACAGGAAACCCTAGTGGGGCACTTCGTTAGCAAACGACTTTCTGCAAACACTCTCAGGCACTTGACTACTTAGACCTTTGCGCCTACTTTGGGGTATGATCCAAAATATCTGGTCCTTACCAAGGGATGGATGGACATGACCTTCCATTCGACCTCAAACACTAAGAAAATCCTCTCTAGATTATGGCTCTTTGGTACACAAGCTTTGTTCCTAAAGAGATGGTCAATCGAGTTTGATGCTACCACATAAAGAATGGAGATCACCAAAGATTGGGTTCGACTTTCGGGACTCCCCCTAATTTTATTGTCGGATGTTGTCTTCCAAGAAATTGGGAACTTAATTAGATTTTTTTATGAAGTCGACATCTCTTACATATGTTTGGGTTATATGGGCATGGTTAGAATATTGGTAAGGATCAAACTATCCAACAGTCTAGCAGAAGAAATCACGATTTGCTTCAAAGGAACCTCCATTAATAAAACCCTCAACTATGACGGAATTCCATTCAAGTATGGGCGCTGCCATTCTTATGACCATATAGCTAGAGATTGCACCAAATCAGAGAAGAGACTCTGTTGGGTGAAAAGACTTGCAGGAGGATCGAAAGCGAACGAAAAATGCCCACAGGTTGTGTGGGAAGAGGTTTCTCCCAAGAGGCCCTCCTCTCCCGCAAAAACCCTAGTTCCTCGACCTCATGCGAGAACTCCAACACCACCTTTCTTCTTCAATCCTGCAGAAAAAAAATCGTGTAAAGCATATTCTTCTCCCCCTACCCTTATTCCAATTTCAATTGCTGGTTCTTCTAGTGGTTTAGAACCAATTTTAGATTGCAAGTGGTTTTTAGATTCCTCCTAAACTCTGGGATTATCGGATTTATTAGGCTACCACTCTTCCCCCTCAATTCCTATTTTTCCCACTAGCCGTGCAGTCCCCTCTCCCACCCCGACCTTGATCTATCCACCTCCCCCCTTTACTCCCTCTATCATGCTCCCTACCCTCCCCCCGAAATACAATCTACATTCCCTTTCTTGTTCCTAATCCTTGTCCTTCCGGGGCTTGTCAAGAGGTTTGGGGAATACTGAAGATCTGAAACAAACACCCCCTCGAGGGGCTGAAAGTCCTACCTTTCTATTGCATAAAAAAAAGCTTGTTCGGAAGTATGATATTGCAAGTAGAAATATCTTATTGAGGCCCTGTTGAGCGCTCAACACACCCTAAAAGACTTTGCAAAATTTCTTTCCTTTTGGGTACCACTTATCATTTTTGAATGAGAGTCAGTGTTGTGGGATGGATGGATTTATATGTTGTTATTGAGTTTTGTTATTAGTTATTCTTGTTTGGTTTGGAGTTATTGACGGGTTGATTTTTTTTTAGTAACATGTCATGAAGGGCCCAAAATGTACAAAGTTTAAACTCTTTCAACGGTCGTTAATCGACAAATTATGGAGTATAGTATAGTTCTTTAACATCGCCAATATGTTTTCGGCATCGACGAGATCCAAGATATAAATCATAAATAAACACAACCATAACAAATCGTCGATCGCCGATACATTTTCTTCATTGACGAACTCTGAGGGACAAAACTGCGAAACATTAATCGTCGATCGTTGATACATCATCGACATTGACAGGATAGGACACTCTAGCCAAGGATGTATGTCTAAAGAAAATCCCCAACGTTGAAAAATAAATGCTCCTCACGCCCCTCCTGCCTCATTTTCCCTATACCTTCTTGAAAATCATTCTCCTTCTAGTTGGTTGAGTTGATTTCCCATTACTAAATGACTTGGTTTTTCATCATTATCTTTCTTGATTGATTCTTTTTGCAAATTGTTTATGTTTTCTTGAAGGATAATTGCATGTCGTGATTTGGTTCGAAATACTTGTCATCATGTTTATTGTTGATTGAGTGTGCAACAGGTCCATCAAGTTTTTTTTTGTGCACAGGAGATATCTAGGACCACCAAGTCCTTTGTATGCATAGTAAGCTTCCGCAGGAAAGACCCAGCAATTCAAAGCAGTCCATTTCGGGCTTAGATTTCAAGCCAAACAGACAGGTCACATTTTCAACGGTGGAGATCTAACAGTTGATGCAGATCAATGACTCTCATGTATGCAGAGTCTCAAACACGCACGAGGTTTAATCATAGAGTTACACAAACTTCACTTCGCGACTTCGATATGTCTGAGATCATCTTTGTTGAAAAGTCTCGAATGTCGAACCGTCGCATAGCTGCGCAAGATCAACCATCTGGGAGATCTCCACACTTAGCACTCAAAACTTCCGAATGCCGAAACGTCGGAGCCATGTGGCATTCATCAGTTGAGACACGTGACATTCATCAGTTGGGACACATGGCACTTAATTTAGACAACATTGGTTACATAATCTACCTAGTTTTCGGTGACACGTGTCACCCTTATTTATGTTACACGATGACATCAAACTGCCATGTGATATCTAGGAGATTAGCTATCCGGGAGGTTTTTGCTTCGGGACAGGCACAGATCACTGAAGTGCCAAAGAGCCGAAGACACGTGGCATCGATCGGTCGTTGACACGTGGCACTCATTTCAAGTCATTTGGGTTATGTCATCCATTATTCTAGGTGATACGTGTCACTGTCTTTCATGCGAACACGTTAGTGATAGTGACAACATGTGGACACGTCAGATCCGAGAGATCACCACTATGGAAGATTTCAATTCAGAGCAACACAAAAACTCTCAAACCTCAAAGATCCGGAGTCCCGAACTCCCAAAATGTTTAATGGTTAAAATGTCTTAATCTCGGATCAATTAGCAATAATCACGAATTAATGAATTCGGGAGATTGTCACTTTAGGAGATTCCAACCTAGAGGAAATGAAAATTGCCGAAGTGTCAAAGCACCGAAGAGCCAGAGACGCGTGGCGTTCATCAATTGAGACACGTAGCACTTTTCTATTATGACGTGTGGCACTTTCTTATCATGACACATGGCACTCATTTCAAGCATATTTAGGTCTATCATCTGTACTATTTCAAGTGACACGTGTCACCCTTGTTTCTATGACATGTCAATGATACGACGTCAGGTCACCACGTCACTCCAGGAGTTTAACACTCCGGGGAATTTCAACTCAAAGAGAGCACAGTTCTCCGAACCCTCGAATTTTCGAAGTATCGGAGCCCCGAACAATCGAAGTGGGTCCCAAACTGCCATGTCACTTCACAATATTGTAACTACAGGAGATTCTCAAGTTCAACATTCACAACTCCCGAACCCCCGAATTGCCGAAGTGTCGAAACACCAAAATTTAAGGATAAATCCCGGGTTAATTTGCAATAAGTGGTGGCTAATGATTCTAGGAGTCTGGGACTCTGGGAGATATGAATATTCTACACTCCAAAGCCCCCGAACGTTGGATGTCTGGAGTGGCTCACCCACATTTATGGCATGTTTTGAAATGTTTAAAAATGTGCGCCAAACCAAGAATGGATAAACTACACATCCAGACTGTAGAAAGAATATCAAAGGCTCCAGAAAACGCTAGATGACTTTTTTCTTTCCTCCAGGGGATAAGTGAGGGGAAAACACTACTAACACCCAACTATCTCCTACTGGCCTCCAATAGCGCGTTGCATGTCAATGCTCGATACCGAAGGAAACTCTATCACTCCCAGTCATTTCCTGCCAAATCTCTGTTCACCCCAGCATGCACATCAGTCTAGCTTCAGTGCTAGTAACAACTTTAATTGTTCAATTGCAAAACTCTTTTAAATTTAGACACAATAAGTGTTCTTTTTTGTGTGATAAGAACCACTCCTTTTGTTAAGCCAAGTTCAAAGTATTCATTAACATGTGCTAGCAATGTGTTTTAGTTAAGTTAATAAGTTGTTTTACAGCCGATGTGTAGAGCTAAGCCTCAGTTCCACACTAGTCGAGGGCCTCCATATCTATGATAAATAAGCATCTTTTGTATCTTAGAAAGGTCGATGGTTTTGGAGAGAAAGAATTTTTCTGAAATTTTGTAAGAGAACTATTTCTGTGCAAGTTATTTTAATTACGAAGTTTTGTTTAAAGCCAAAGACACTTCTTTCATCTAAGGCGTGAATGTGATTGGACCAAGGGGGATTATCTCTGTCTGCGGATTCAATATTTGTTGTTGTAATGAGTAAGAGTTACTGTATCTGCTATTTAAAGTTATCTTATGATGTTGTAACAGTTCTTTTATTCTAGTTGATTAATAGAAATCGATTGTGTTAACCCGTGATTAATAATAGAGCATTGAAAATTACTTTTCTTGCACTAACTTCTTGTCACATGTATATCTTCTTTCTGTGACTGTTATCTTAGACACTGTTGATTGTCTACTAATCAAAATGGTAATAATGCTAGTTTGAAGTAGTTTAGATCTTCTTCGTCTGCATGCTACGGTATAAAGGTTATCCTACAACCCAACCTTCCCCCAAACACATAGTTACCTTCCCTTTGTCATCTAGTTTAAAGCTCTATCTTTCTTTTGTTATAAACGTTAAAAAATAAGCAAAAAGATAATTGCATAGACTGAGGAAAGGCTTAACAGAAAAGACATATATGTCATTCACAATTAAAGGCCATCGATAATTCTAGCCAGATCACGGATCTCGAGAACCTTACCACTCATCAAACGCTTACGAGTCTAATTGGGCCTCTTAGGCGGGTTTGGTTCCTACTGTTGAGTTAAAGGGATCTCAGACCCCTCAACGAGCCCTTAGAGCATCATCCGCTGGCCCGGTTGTAAATTGATTACTCTCTCTCAAAATTGTCACGGGCTAGCCAACCTTACTGAAAAGTTAGCTATTATGTGCCACATCAAGCTTCACTCCCCCTCCATTCTCCTTTTCCAAGAGTCTATGATCGTCGGTTCTAAGGTTGTGGTATATTTCTTGGCCTCTTTTCCATGGTGGGAGTTCCTCGCTCTTGAAACAAATGGAAAATCAAGCAGTCTCCTCACTGGATAAAGGAAATCCTCTTTGAAACTTCTCAACTCATGGGCTTTTCTGTCTATCTTGGGAACTGATTTCTTTTCCAGGGAGTTAAATGTTGATTTCCTTTGCAACAATATTTATGGACCGTATTTGGACAAAAAGGAATTCTGGAAAAAAGAATTCAATTCAATGTTTTTATTGGCGAGGACCTAAACTTCACTCTGGGAGACTGTGAAATTTGGGGTCCCTGTGCTAAAATGACCTTTTTTTGACTTCTTTATTCAAAAGTTGGACGATGCCATATTGTTCGACATTCAACCCCTCAAATACACCCTCACGTGGAGGAACATGTGCATTGGGGAAGATAGAGTTGCAAAAAGACTTAACAATTTTTCGATATCAGAACCCTTTCTCCATGAAAATTTATGTTCCAAACAATGGGTGGCCCCAAGTGGAATCTCCAATCACAATCCTATCCTGTTGGAACTAGCACGAGATGGGAAAAATCCCCCTAGTCCCTTCAAATTAAATCCTTTGTGGATCGAATCACAATCATACATAGAAGCTATCAAAGAATGTTGGACCCCCTACAATTCCCTCCTCCCACAATCTCCTGCAATACAATTTAAGACAAATCTAAAAAGATCAAAGGAGATCTCCATTTCTTGGAACAAGAAGAGAAAGCAAGTAGAAGACAAAGTCTTATCTGATATCGAAGACAAAGCCTTGTCTAATATCGAAGACAAAATGAAGTCCTGACTGGAGAAGGAAACATTTGAGACCCCTTCGACTGAGATGAAAGAGGAGTACAAGGCTCTAGACCACTACAAGAGAAAAATCCTTCTAAACAAAAAAAAAGAGTGGAGAATGAGAACTAGAGCCCTCTGGTTACAAGTTGGGGACGAAACCACCAAGTTCTTTTATCACTTTGCAAATGGCAAGAAACTTTCCAACACAATTTGGACTATAGACAGATTGGATGGATCAAAAGCATCCTCTTGGAAGGCACAACGCATTTCGAATCCCTATTCAAAGTTGACTCCAAGGCCAATATCAACACTATCCTTAGGGTGGCGGGTCTCTTCCCTACATTCATCCACCCAAAAGAAAATAACAAACTCATGGAGGAGATAACAAAGGAAGAACTTGAGAAATTTCTTCACAACTTTCAAAAGAACAAAAGCTCGGGGCCAAATGGTTTTCTAATTGAGCTCTACAAAGGAAGTTTTGAGATAATTGGAGATTACCTTTTGAAGTTTGTAGAATACACAAGGAATACTGGACATATTCATTCTCCCTTCAATGCCACTTTTATTGCCCTCATTCCAAAGGTGGAAAACCCCACCAAATTCAAACAATTCAGGCACATCTCCCTCTGTAACAACATATACAAGATCATATCAAAGATCATTGCTCATAGAATCAAAGAACACTTGAGCAACAACGTATCTAAAGAGAAATTTGTTTTTTTACAGGGAAGACAAATTCATCAGGCAATTGACATTGCTATGGAAGGGCTCCACTCAATCCACACTATGATGCATAGGGACATTATCTACAAAGTAGACCTCTGAAAAGCCTTCGACAGGGACTTTATATTAGATTTCTCTCGATTCATTCGGGCTTTGGCCACTCTTTTGTCACATGGGTGATGAATTGCATCACAACCACGTCCTTTGAACTTCTCATAAATGACTCGACCACTTCTTTCTTCAAAGTTGAACGAGGGTTTCGACAGGGATGCCCACTATCCCCGCTGCTTTTCTTGTTGGTTGTTGAAAGCCTCAACAAGCTAATCCACAAGAAACCTCGTCAACCAACCTGAAAGTTATGGAGATCAACATTAATTTCTCCTCAACTCACCTTCTTTTTGCAGATTATATTCTTATTTTCTGTGAAGGAAATCTCTCCTACATAACATCACTCAAAGTGATACTTCAAACTTTTTGCATAGTCAGAGGTATGCAAATCAATATGGAGAAATATTCTCTCTAGAATCCTTGGCGCTCCAACAAAGGCAAATAATGAGGGTATGAAATATTTGGGCTTCACCTTAAAGGAAAATAACTACAACAAAAAGGATTGGTAGTGGTCGTGTGCAAAAGTGGAAAGGGACTTCTCCCTTGGTATAACAAATGGAAATCCCAATTTGGTCAGCTTGTGCTGGTAAAATCGATCTTAGAATCTATTCCAATTTTTTGGACCTCATTGGCATGGGTTCCCAAATGATCCAGGAGGCTCCCCAGGTCTAGAAAATGTTAAAAAATGAAAGTTCTTGGAATGGAATGAAACCAATTCCATTGCGACCGGCTCGTCGCACTGATTCCAACCATATATTTACTTTCTCAAACAAACACTACATGCGAGAGTTATCGCACTTTGACCGTTTTCCCCGTTTTCCCAAACAAGTAAAATGTCAACAGGGAAAAAAGTCAATGCTGACATAGCATTGAGACATGTGCCAACACAACAGCGATTTGACTGGATGGAGGGCAGATCCACTCAAAAGTTGACAAGTTGCACTATTTAGGCAAATGAAGAGGTGCCACGTGGCACGCTATCATTGGATGTCAGTTTAAAAGTTTTTGTGGCTCATGGGATTCGAACGCATGACCTTGAGACATGTGCCAGCACAACAGCGATTTGACTAGATGGAGGGCAGATCCACTCAAAAGTTGACAAGTTGCACTATTTAGGCAAATGAAGAGGTGCCACGTGGCACGCTATCATTGGATGTCAGTTTAAAAATGGCTCATGGGATTCGAACGCATGACCTATTGCTAGAGCAATAGCTTAGGGAAAGGGCCATTAGCCAATGCGACCCTTTAGGAATTATGTAAACGTAACCCACTTTATTTTTAATAAAGTATGTACAATGTGTATGGGGGCGGAAGGGGGTTGGGGATAAGCCCCAGCCCACGGGTTCTATTAATACATGTGATCACTGCGGATAGGGCGCCGGTGCTGGCGCCACTATCTAACCTCCAACACGCGGATGTTTAAGCAACGACCCTCCATATACTTCGGGAGCTAGAACCATGGATTAGGCGCGCACCCTAAGGGCGCGGTCTTATACAATTGCGCCACATGACCATTGTTTATGGTCTAGGGGCCAACGCGCAGCCTTTTGGGCTAGCGCTTGGCCACCTTTTATGCATGTGACCCTAAAATGGAGCGCACACCCAGCCCTAGGGGGCTAATTTTGATTATTTGTTACACAGGTGGGTATTTTGTCTATAGTTTTGCCCAGATTGGGCCTTTTGCAGGATATTTTGGCCATTTGAAGGGGGATTTGATCCTAAAAAGAGGTAAGATCTTTGTGGGAAGTTGGGCTTCCTCATATGAGCCTAAAAACTATATAATCAGGCTTATTGAGATTGAAAGGGGACTTTTTATGCAGGGAATGTAAAAAAGAGTTGGAGTTTTGAGTCCATTTCTCATGTTTTGAGGGGTATTTTGTGATGTTTTGAGAGGAGTTTATTGAGACATGTGTGCATCTACACAAGAGGTCTTGTACAACAGATTAGAAACTTGTTTGTAACAAGAAAGAGCCATTGTAAAGAGAACTTGAGCATTTGAATATTAATAAAGAGGTCCTCCACTTGGAAGCGGGCCTAGAGACGTAGCCACACATTGGTGAACTCCGTTATCAAGTTCTTGTTGTTTTTGTCTCATACTTGTTGTTGTTTACTTCTCTTATTTGCAGCATGGTTATTAATGGCTGAACTCTTTAATCATTTATGAGCATCTAATTAAGTCAATTTGTTAATTAATCCTTCCATTTTTGGATCACCAAAGACATTCTTGAGAGAATCAACCAACTTTCATATTGATTCCTTTGGTTGATATCCGAAGAGAAAAAATCCTTGGTCTTAGCCTCTCTAAAAATATTATCAATTCCAAAGTCTTTTGGGGGTTGGGGTACTCTGAAAAACATTCGTCTATTTGCTCAAGCTGTGCAAAAAACGGTTGGGGGCTCATCTCTGGTTCCAGGTTATGGGCTCCCATCCTAAATGAAAAATACTTCCCTTCAGAATCTATCATTGATTGGGTCAGAAAACCTCAAAAATCATCCAAAAATGAGTCCATTATTTGGAAAGCAATGGTAAATGTTTTTCCCCTAGTTGGAAATTGGCAGATTTGGAAGGTAGGGAATGGTGTAGACATCCTCATAGGAAATATCCATGGATTGAAAGTGCAAACGTATTCTCTCAAACGATTAATATAGGCCATAAATAATGAAGGTTTCTTCTATCTTCAACAAGTTTCCATATTGGACTTATTGACAGGCACCACTCGATGGCTTGGCTGGCAGGAAATCAATTTTGATGCAGCACATGCACCAACCTAGAGGAATTACACAAATGCCTTATCCTTCTCATGGTAAATCTAACGAACTAAGAAGACTCTCTAATATGGTCTTTCAACCCCTCAAGAGGATATGTGCCCAAATATGGATATACAACATTGATTCTCAAACACATAGATGACCCTGCTCCGTGGTGGGTAAAAACTCTTTGGAAACTAAAATGCCCAACAAAAGCTAAGATGTTCATGTGGCTCCTTCTCTTGAACATGGCTCCCCCCTGGGAAAATCTACAAAAAAGGAGTTTTCTTGGTCCTAGCCACCGTGTTATTTGTAAACAAGACAATGAATCAAGCCATCATCTTTTTTTGTGGTGCCCCTTCTCACTAGTGGTTTGGGTTGAACTCGAGACTTCTCTAGGGACCACTACACAATGGGAGGGAGATGCGATGGAGCAAACCCCACAGTCTTGGATAAGCTCGTCAGACACCACTCCCATCAAGAATCATGCCATCTTTGAAGATTTAGAGCCCTCCTAGACTCGTTGTGTTATTTATTCCATGACTATCCTAGAATCCTTCCCTCAATTCACTCCCCCCCTCTCAAAAATCCCCTCACCCTGCGCCCCATTGATCCTCCCCTCCCTTGGGCTTTCTTTGATTGAATTTTCTCAAGGATCTCCCTTCACCGAAGCTGCGTGGGGTATTCTTCATTTAGATTATTCCACCTCCACCTCATTTGTTGCAAATATAGGGGATGCAACAAACAATTTCAGCGAGTTCATGGCAGTAAAACTCCTCCTAACACTAGCCATTGAAAAAGGAATAACACGCATAAACATTTTTGGAGACTCAATGATTGTGATAAAATGTTTGAATGACAAATAATCTCTTCACACATATACTCTGCAACCATTGTTGGATGACATCAAGAGACTCCTCACGTTTCTCCTTTTGACTTGTCTATAGGATATGGAACAAAGAAGCAGTCATGCTATCAAAAGTTGGATTGGCACTAGACCAAGGAAGTTGAAAATTCTTGGAAAGAGCCCACTTGGCTCCACATAATATCTTCATGACCCTTGGACCCATATTTGACTAATTTTAAAAAGTTGATTCTTGTGTTTTGAAGTGAACATCTGGAATTAAAGGACCAAAATATGACTTTTCGGGCTAGTGTAACTTGGAGCACACACACACACACACACACACATATGAGGACATATGTGTTTCTATCAACCCATATTTTTTTTAGGTCGATCAACCATCTGTTTAATATTATGGCGGAGTATATAGTTCTAATCACCTAACAGGGGCTACTAGCTACAATAATGATCATAGCATTTGTTAATGTAATTTTGTCTGAAATGAATAAAATTATTTGTTTTTTTTTCATGAGAAAAAAATTGTTAAAAAAATTGATTGTTTAGTTTATGTAGGTGTACTTATTTTGATTTTATTATTATTTTTTAAAGAAATACGCAATCTTAAATATTAAATCCACTAGAGTTGTACTAAATTTATATATTTTACATATATATGGAAGATTTCCATACTACAGTAATTTATAAATTTAGTATTTAAATATAATAAAAATATATTCAAAATTTATAATTGAAGTGTAAAACACTTGTGTAACATTTAGTAATTCTCTTTACAACAAAATTTCAATATATTCACATCAAAGGAAAACTAATTCAATGTTCAATAAATTAGTAGAGTTGTGATATAAACATGTTATGGACTGGTCCTTTTCCTACTGCTTAAAATAATAAGATGAGAAATCAATATGGTTGACCCCAAATCTAGCAAGATTCATTTTGAATTGATGAAATTGTACATATAAAATGTTAACATTACACAATACAGTTGCAATAGGGGGTATTCAAGGGTGTTGAATCCATTTTTGCATTAAAAATAACAATTCCATCCATCTAAAATTGCAATTTTGGCAAGGATTGTCTAACCAAGTTTTGGTGATGGCAAATTGGAAAAGGTAAAAAATGTAGAATGTTTAGCCTTATTGTTGTTTCTTAAACTTTATGGAAGTAAATTGTGTGTGATTTTATGAAACATCCATTATTTCAAGTGGACAGTGCACCCATCATCAAGGACAAAAATCTAAAATGGCAATGAAAAGAGTGTTGGTGAAGGGGTTTAAAAAGATGAGCACCGGTTAACTATTGGAAAATATTATTAAAATTGACGACGATGACGATGATGATGATTAACATCCATTGAGACCGAAATTGGTCTACCAGACCTTAAGAAAAGTAAGAGATTACTTAGATTTCTCTAGAATCTTATTTCCGTGCTAAAAAAACATTAAGATAAGTGTTCTAAGATCACCATAGTTTTGATGAATTAGGAGGTTAGGAAGGTCCGTATTGTAACATATATTTTGAAATTGTGATCTAATTTGGGTATACGCAAGGCATTATGGCAGAAAGTGTTTTTCATCTTCACCCTCTCAGTGTCACAAATATGATAGATTCTTGTGTCCCATGGTATTTTTGGAATTGTCCAATGCCCAGTTTCGCTATGTACCTCATGGTAGTTGGTTCGTATCTTAGCAATGTTGATTTTCTTCTTTGCGCTAGTTAGAATTGAGAGACACTTTTGATCTTCTAGATTAGGGTTGACCACCTTCTTGTAGTATCTTAGCTTCCTTTTATCTTTTAATTATTTATCGTACCACAAATTGTTTTTAAATTTAGATGTAATAATATTTTTGAGATTATTGGTATTTTGCAAAATGACATCTTCATGCATTCCCCGATGGTTTATTCAAGATTTAGTGTCTTGATTTCATCCTCGCTTGAGCCGATGGTGGTTTTCGCTGGAGTTTGAAGCAATTTTGGGAAGCCTTTTGTCATCCATGTTGTTTATCTTGTTCGTGTACACTAAGTAACCAATCATGGTTGTGCACTCAATAGGGGAAAGGCTCACTTCAATGAGGAGGATAGGATAGGGTGTATTGGCTTTAATATTCATATTATAAGTTATGAAATTCTTTTTGATCTGCTCTATCTTTCTCCAAGATTCTCTAGAGATATTGCATCCCCAAATTTCACATCAATATAAGATAACCGAAGTGATGAGAGTATAAAGAGGAGTTTTTTCTTATCCCACAACCAAAGGTCTGGTAATCTTCACTTGTTTTAAAGTCCATTAAGCTTTCCACCCTCCATTTATACTTTTTTCAACACTATAGTTCCAATTGAGCTTGTGATGAATATGGGTTCCAAGATATCTGTATGAAGGGAATTAAGAGAAGTCTGTTGGAAAAGAATAATATATTAATAAAATTAATAGATACTTGTTGATCGTAACTGAGGAAATGGAGATTAATATTGGAGTTAAAATTAGAATTATAATTGAAATAATCAAGACCGAGGGAATTGTAATTAGAAACAAAGTTGCCTACAGATTCAAGAATAGTAAAGCAAATGGGCAAATTCCTTTAATGTTAGGTTTAAAAATAAAAGAATAAGAATTAAGCTTAAAAATAAATTTGTCAATTAAATTTAGCTCGAGTGGTTTGGAGGAATGATTGTTATCCTCCCCCCCTAGGTTCAATTCCCGCAAGTGACATATTGAGCTCTTAACAAATATATCATTGTAATGGCTTCGAGCCTTGTTGTTGACCAACAAAAGTTCCATAGGAACACCTTTACACCAACACTAGTTTTGTGCTAAAACAATTGTGTCAAAGCATTTATAATTGTAACAACCATTGGTCAAGTGGTTGTAGCTCAATTGGTTGGGGTGGGGAGTTTTCTCCTCCCCACCGAAGTTCGAGTCTCATTTATGTGACATGCTGCTCTTTGTGAGCCAATTATTCTCGAAATACTTGACCATCCTATGTTCTCCAGATTTCAGGAGGATTACTGTGGACGTAGCAAGCTTCGCACTGTGAACCACAATGATTTTTTTTTTTTTAACAACCATTTCCCAATAAATAATAAACTCATTAAAATAGAAAACATAATAGTCATCAAAGTTCATTATTCCATCACCAAAGTCATGATCAATTCTAACTAAATCAATATAAACTCTTACCAACCTAATTTCATGCATTGAAAACTTTTAACGAAATCCCTAATACTAACTATTAACAATTACCTATGAAACAATAATCATCTCACTTTTTTATATATCATTCCTCATTTGTTAAGCATATCTTAACATAAAGTTTCTCGCTTGTTTGTTTAGCACGATTTATATTCCATAAGTTCTTTTTACATGGATCTCTAAAGTTCTTTCATTTTTTTATAGTCACAACTTTTAATTTTATAGATGATATAATGGCTCTATAAAATGTATGATTATAGAGCCATATATTTAATTTCTTAATTTGCATCGGTTATCTTTGTAATGTTTTTTCTAATGGAGTTTAATTCATTATAATATAATTGTATAAATATATTAGTATAATATATTTATATAAATATATTATAATGAATTAAAGACCATACATTATCAAAAGACTAGTTGAAATTCTTTTTCCCTTTATTTTTTTCTTCAAAGAAACCATAATTGTTGGATTAAAAGCTGAAACCTCTCTTTCAACTTCTTTTCTGGGTTGGGATTTTCTAGCCCTAGATGCCCATGGAAGATCTGGTGGAATCATCACAAGTTGGAAAAGATCCACCCTCAAACTCCTAAACTCTCGGGCCTCTCCCTCAACCCTTTTCACCCACTTTTTCTCTAATGAACTTAACCTTGATTTTTCCTGTGCGAACATCTATGAGCCATACTCTGATCAAAAGAAATTTTGGCATAATTTCTTCAACTCTAGTTCTTCTTAACATCCCCTCATAATCGACAATGACCTAAATTTCAGTCTACGTGATTGTGAAATTTGGAGACCCTCGGCTCAGAAGGAACTGCTCTCAAATTTCTTCATTCTCAAATTAGATGAAGTAGGTCTATCAGACATTCACCTAGTGAAATAATGCCACTATTACATATGGGGTTTTAATTTGACAAAAACTGTCGACGATAAGGATAAATTCAATCATATCATCGTAAATTATTCAAATTTTAATCTCTTTTTTTTGGGCGCCCTGATAACATCAGACTTCCAACGAACATCTATCTTCGTCAATCTTTCTACGAACCTAGAGGAAAGTGTGTCGATCTATCAATGAACACAAAGGATGTCAACTACCCGTTTGAAAACGGTTTAACAATCAGTGACTTCACCGATTTGGTCAACTTTGACATAGTCAACGTTCGTCGAAAGATTGATGGAGGTTAGTGGTTTCGACAATTTTGTTGTAGGTGCGACGATTATAAAATCTTTTTATGCTCATTGTTCGTTGCATGATTTATTAGTCATTTTTCTATGTGCGACTTGCCTAAAATCCGATTCTTGATCTGCATAGCTCTAATTTTGTACTTTGAAGGTTACAACTTTTTAATATTACTTTGTCTCCTTTTTAAATACCGAGATTAGATCCCTAGCCCTTAGACCCTCTTTCATTTGGGGACATAATTTTTTCCCTATGAAATATGTAGGTATGAACATGTCTACTCAATTTCGTTTAATTATTATACAATTTGTCTAGGTATAGTTCTCTTTTATTGTTTGATTTTATTACTTGCTTATAGTGAAGCTTTGGAACTTATGTGGTAAAAATGTATGGTTTTGATTTGTTTATTACTGTTATAAATCTTTAACAAATATATGACGAAAATTAATAATATTACCAACTTAACGAGAACCGTGACTTCAAAACGAGAACTCTAACCCTTAAAACCCATATTTTTGCATAAAAAACATGAAAATCAACCCCCAAATAAAAAAGTGGTGCTACTAGCAGCACCATTTTTTCTAACATGATTAAAATTACAACATTTTTGAAACATGACCTTCAAAACTCATATGGTTGCTCAAAAAAACATTAAAATTAACACCTAAATAAACAAGTGAAGCTACCTAAAATACGACCTAATTGAAATTATGGCACTGACAACAAATCTGACCCTACGCCCTCCTTACAACCCGCAGGTCGGAAGGTCCACGTCAGCTCACAGGATCTTCTCTTTCCTCGGCTCGAAGAACACTAACCGGTCCTTTTATTTCCCTATCAGGAAATCTACACCCACAGAACTCTTCGCACGATCCCCCTCTTTACTTAATGGGGGATCGGACTTCGCGGTATCGCGAGGTCAATGGTCGAGCGCTGGTGTTTCGAATCCCCGAACCCCGATGCAAGTCAACACTAACCCTTCCTCTGCCTGTTGGGACTTCTCCTATCGCGATTTCGCCACTCGCGATATCAAGCAATTCACTTTACCGACTCCCGACTCACGATATGCCGAAACTCCGATGAGCTCGTTGCTTTGACTTTTCAACGATCCCTTATCTCATCGGGACTTCGGACTTTGCGGGATCGCGAATCCTAATGTCAATATTTCAGGACTTATCGCCACGAAACTCCGATAGCTCGTGCCACCTGTCCTCCACTACTCCACTGTGGCCCACGCTATCCTTTAAGTGTCGGAATATCGCGTATCGCAATATCACGATTCCCGTTGCAATATTTTGGAGTTTCGGTTCACGAAACCCCGATACACGATGTACGTATAGATCCAACGATCCTGGTGGCTTGTATCAACGGCCCTGCCCCTCCTGAGCTTTTAGCCTTTAGAGAATATGACGCCGTATCTCCCTTGCACCTTTGTGATATCTGACGATCCACGGGATGTCGTGAATTCTCCTCAGAGAATATCGACCATCCGTTTTTCCTGATGAATTCTGCGAAATGAACCAAGTACTCCCCCCTCGAAGACTTGTCCACCTGCGCACAAACTTGAAATGCCTGCTTAAAACTTCAAAACTCTTAGCCTTCCCTTCCTTCGACTCCTTCGAAGGTTTTTTTATTCTCTTTGGGCTTCTCCATGACTCTGCGTCTTCTTAGAAAACCCCTCTTGCTCACGCTCCTTGCGACAACCTTCAAACACGTCTAAGTGTTTGAATCCTTTCGAATCTGCGCACACCTGCAACAACAGTCCCTCAACGCTTTACTCAGGTTCACAACCCTGAAGCTTCGCCTAGCCTGCCCACTCCTTGCACGGTTCCTGTGCCCAACTGCACTACTGGGTGAATGAGAACAAAGGCTAAACTATCTGAGCTTCAGAGACGCAACCCTGAATTCTTGTCGACGCACTCCTTGCAGGAATTCTTACTCAGATAGAGAAATAATTGAAACTCATTCTTTCTTCCCTTCAGACTTCAAACTCATACATGAAATCATATACACAACATATATAAAACAAATGTATAACAAGAATCAAACATTCATGAGCATATCATTCAACATCAATACACAGAGGACAACACAAAACCATGAAGTTGAATCAAACTCTTCTATTAATTCAAATATCAGTACATGGGTGTTCTTTACACAACTCTATGCATGCTCTTTCTCCTCCTTCCTCTGATTTCAATAATAATACAAATGCACAATGAGGGTGTCTATATCCCGTTTCCCTCTTGCGCTCTACAACTGTCTAGTCTAGAATTAAATTCTATCTACTTTACATTAACTACTTTAAATGCCTCTACCTACTAAGGACAAGAGCAATCTGCTCAAGGTCCATTTACAATATACAAGTGCACTTCAATAAATTGTTACATTTATGTTCGCGAAACAACTTCAAGGCATTTTCAAAATTTTGTGCTGGCTTGTCTAGCTGTCCTCCGCTTTCGCGCTGGCTCGCTTGATGTGTTGGCGATGCTCCTACATCATACTCCCTCGCTTGAAAACTTTCATGGTCTCCTCACCATGAGATCCTGCACGGTCTGTCCATGCTTCTCTATCTCTGTTTCTCTCTCCCAGCTGGCATCTTCAACTGGATGGTTCTTCTATTTGACCAGATACTCAAAGTATTCTTTCCTCCTGGACTTCTTGCTTACTCTCTTATCCAATATGCGCTCCATCTGCGGCTTCTCTGCAATTGGCATCTGTTTTGTCAATTGAATCATTGGTTGCTCATCTCCAGTCTCTGCTTCTCCAGCTTTATATGGGTACAAATCCGAGATATTGAATATCGGAGAAATTTCGATCCCATCGGGTAATTCAATCTCGTAAGCATTTGTCCCATATTTCCTCAAGACCCTACATGGTCCGATTTTCTTCATCTTTAACTTATTGTATGTTCCTTTCGGGAACCTTTCCTTTCTCATATGTGCCAGAACCAAATCACCAACCTCAAATTGAAGTTGTCTTCTATGCTGATCTGCTCTGCGCTTGTATTGCTGACTTGATTCCAGCAGTCGCTCGTTTACCCGGCTGTGAAGTTCCTTCATTGCCTCTGCGAATTCTTCTGCACTAGCGCTCCCAGTCGCAGTCTGTTATGAATTCCTCAACTCAGAAACTCCTCTCGGCTGCATGCTATAAACAACCTGAAATGGACTCTGCCCTGTGCTTCGATTCACTGAGTCGTTGTACGCAAACTCTGCCTGCGGTAATATGCTATCCCACTGGCTATGGTGTTCCGTCACCAAGCTTCTCAGCAAGTCTCCCAGACTTCTGTTGACCACCTCTGTCTGTCCATCTGTCTGAGGATGATAAGCCGAACTAAATGCCAAGTTAGTTCCCAGCTTCTTCCATAAGGTCCTCCAAAAATTCCCTACGAACTTCGTATCTCGATCCGAAACTATACTTCTTGGCAACCCATGAAGTCGAATGACCTGTTTGAAAAACAAGTTTGCAATGTGAGTTGCATCACTGGTTTTCTGACATGGAATGAAGTGTGCCATCTTGGAAAATATATTCACCACCACAAAGATTGAATCAACACCTCTTTGTGTCCTTGGCAACCCCAATACAAAATCCAAGCTAATGGCATCCCACGACCTTTCTGGTATGGGCAATGGTTGATAGAACCCCGCATTCTGCTTCCTTCCCTTCGATTGCTGGCAAATTCTGCATCTGTCGACAAACCTCTTGACCTCTGATTGAATCCCTGGCCAAAAGTATGACTCATTCATCTTCGTGAATGTTTTGTCATGACCGAAATGTCCGGCCAATCCTCCACTGTGTTTCTCCTTCAACAAGTTCTCCCTCATGGAGCATTTCAGAATGCACAGTTGATTGCCCCTGAACAACAATCCTTCCTGGATCATATACTCCATCCATTGGCTTCTATCCCTGAGAACTGGATTCTCAGCTGCTTCATACGCTTCCTTAAAATCTGGGTCATCTATGTACATGTCCCTTAGGTCATCAAACCCCAATGTTTTGATTCTGAACTCCTGCAACAACAAACATTTCCTGCTCAAAGCATCAACAACTTTGTTAGCAGTACCAGAAATATGCTTTATCACAAATGTGAAATTCTGCATATACTCAACCCATTTGACATGTTTCTGATTCAACTTTTCCTATTGAGTCACAAACTGCAATGCATGATTGTCACTGTACAAAACAAACTCTTTCGGAATCAAGTAATGCCTCCATTTCTTCAATGCCTGTATGATAGCGTAGAACTCCTTATCATATGTGGAGTACTTCAATTTTGCTTCATTCATCTTCTCGCTGAAATATGCTATCGGCTTGTCTTCTTGACTTAAGATTGCCCCGATTGCAAATCTGCTTGCATCGCATTTAACCTGAAATGTTTTCTGGAAATCCGGCAACCCCAAAACTAGTTGTTTCGTGATCTTCCTTTTCAACAATTTGAATCTCTTCTCGGACTCTTCAGTCCAGTGAAAAGATTTGTCTTTTCTTCACGGTTTCCATCATCGTTGCGCTAATTCCACTGAAATTCCTAATGAATTTTCGGTAGAAACTAGCCAATCCATGGAAACTTCTCACCTCAAATATGTTCTTCGGTGATGGCCAATTCTTAATTACTTCCACCTTATCTGGATCCATCTTCAACTCATTCGCCGAAATAACAAACCCCAAGTAAATGAGCTCTGTCTTCATGAATGAGGATTTCTTCACATTTATCAACAACTTCTCCTGCTGTAGTTTCTGCATCACTGTAGCCAAATGCTTCATATGCTCACCCACTGTCTGACTGTAAATCAGTATGTCATCTAAATATACAATGACAAATTTCCCGATGAACTCCCTCAGGACTTCGTTCATCAACCTCATGAAGGTACTTGGCGCATATGTTAAGCCAAACGACATAACAAGCCATTCATACAACCCTTCGTTGGTTTTGAATGCTGTCTTCCATTCATCACCTTCTCTCATGCGAATCTGATGATATCCGCTTTTCAAATCGATCTTTGAAAAATACTTTGCTCCACTTAGACAATCCATTAAATCATCCATCCTCGGCAATGGAAATCTGTACCTGATGGTTATCTTATTAATCACCCTTGATTCAGTACACATCCTCCAGCCTCCGTCTTTCTTTGGACTGAGTACCGTTGGAACAACACATGGGCTCAAGCTTTCTCTGACCAAACCTTTGTCCAACAACTCCTGGACTTGTCTTTTGACCTCTTCGTTCTCTTGCGGCGTCAATCTGTACGCGGCTTTGTTTGGAAAACTGGCTCCTGGTATGAGATCAATGTGATGACTCACACTTCTAATCAGTGGCAACAAACGAGGTAGTTCGTCCCCTACTATGTCAACGAACTCTTCCAGTAGTTCCTGAACTTCTTTTGGTAAATCATCCACTCTTGTACTAGTCAGAACAATCTTCGGTTTTCTGACCACAAAGAACTGTGGATCCTCCTTCTTCTTAACCTCTGTAAGAAGTTCCTTCCCACTCATGAGAAGTACTGTGTTGCTTACCTCCGGCTTCACCTCCTTATCCTTTATCGGAAGCAACATGTGTGTCCTCCCATTCTTCTCTAGGGTGTATGTGTTCATTCTCCCATCATGAATCACATTTCTGTCATATTGCCACGGTCTACCCAACAATAGATGACAAACATCCATAGGAATGACATCACACAATATCTTATCATTGTATCCTCCTATTTTGAATTCAACCAAGCATTGTTTAGTGATAGTTGCCTGGTGTCCCTTATGTAGCCACGAAACTCTGTATGGGCTTGGATGATCAGTCGTCTCCAGCTCCAGCTTCTCTATCATCTCTGTAGATATGAGATTATCCGTGCTACCACTGTCTACAATGACCTTGCATACCCTGTCCTTGGTATTGCAAGCAGTCCTGAAAAGTCTGGTCCTTTGGACTGAACTTTCAACCTCCTTTTCAGGTGTCAAAAGGACTTTTCACATCATGAGCGATCTTCCGCCTTCAGCGTCTTCTGCCTCCATGTCTCGCCTCTGTGCCTCGACGATGTGAGCTTCTCCAATGTCCTTCTTTTTCTCTGGACACTCGTAAGACTTGTGCCCATTCTTTCCATATGTGAAGCATGTGATTACTCCACCTCTTCCTCTTCCTCTGCCTCTAGTACGAGGAAAAGTGTTATTGTCAGCATAATCTCCTCTCTGCTCATTATGCTGCCCTCTCTGTTCAACATATGGCCCTCACTGTGAGGTCCCACCTCTCTCTGTTCGAGTCTGAGGTTTCTTCCATTCCTCCTTGGGCTTCTGATATTTGTCCTGGGCAACTGCTTTGCCTCTGGGCTAACTTCTGCCTTGACCCCTTTGACATTGCTTTCGGCTTAGCTTCTCTTCAGCTTTCAGAGCCTTTTGATAAGCATCCTCTACAGTCCGGATGGTTACCATGCTCATCTCATCCTGAATGTCGTATCTCAGACCATTCATGTATCTGACAACTTTCTCATCATCGCTCTCCCGATGACCTACTCTGATGTTCAGTCTGTAGAATTCCTCAGTGTATTCTTTCACTGTCATCAACTTTTGTCTCAGGTTCTGCATTGGCATGAACATAGTAATTCGATAGTCCCTAGGGATGAATTTCGCTTTCATCTTCGCGATCATTCTGTCCCAACTTTTGATCTTTTGCTTGCCCTTGCAGCGTCTGTAAGCTTGTAGCTCATCCCACCATAATGCTGCGTGTCTCTTTAACTTCGTGACAACATGCCTAACCTTCTTATCTTCTTCAACATCTTCATAGTCGAAGTATGTGTCAAGAGCTCTAATCCAGTCTAGAAGCTCTTCTGCATCCAAGTTTCCCTCATAAACTGGAATGTCCATCTTTGCTTTTGCACCCATCCTGGCAATAGCTCCGATCAAAAGTTCGTTTGATGCATCTTTGGATGCAACTTCTTCTTTACGTTCAGCCTCAACTTCACTCTCAGAATCGCTTAGATCCCCCGCACTGGCTGTGCGTATTTGCGTTGTCTCCATGTCTTCGAGTCTTGCTCGAAGATCCCACATTTGTCTCTCCATAGCTGGATCTGCCATCTGCCTGCCTCTTCTCCGCTGCACTTCCCTATCCTCTGGATCGGGTGATTGTCTATCTCTCCTTGGCGGCATAGTGAATTCTTCTTCTCCCTGCTACAGAAAACAAAGAGTCTTTCTGGGCTTTGATACCAAATTGATGCCCTACGCCCTCCTTACAACCTGTAGGTCGGAAGGTCCATGTCAGCTCACAGGATCTTCTCTTTCCTCGGCCCGAAGAACACTAACCGGTCCTTTTATTTCCCTATCGGGAAATCTACACCCACAGAAATCTTCGCGCGATCCCCCTCTTTACTTATCAGGGAATCGGACTTCGCGGTATCGCGAGGTCAATGGTTGAGCGTTGGTGTTTCGAATCCCTGAACCCCAATGCAAGTCAACACTGACCCTTCCTCTGCCTGTCGGGACTTCTCCTATCGCGATTTCGCCACTCGCGATATCAAGCAATTCACTTTACCGACTCCCGACTCACGATATGCCAAAACTTCGATGAGCTCGTTGCTTTGACTTTTCAACGATCCCTTATCTCCTTGCACGGTTCCTGTGCCCAACTGCACTACTGGGTGAATGAGAACAAAGGCTAAACTATCTGAGCTTCAGAGACACAACCCTGAATTCTTGTCGACGCACTCCTTGCGAACACTTCAACTGCACTCCTTGCAGGAATTCTTACTCAGATAGAGAAACAATTGAAACTCATTCTTTCTTCCCTTCAGACTTCAAACTCATACATGAAATCATATACACAACATATATAAAACAAATGTATAACAGGAATCAAACATTCATGAGCATATCATTCAACATCAATACACAGAGGACAACACAAAACCATGAATTTGAATCAAACTCTTCTATTAATTCAAATATCAGTACATGGGTGTTCTTTACACAGCTCTCTGCATGTTCTTGCTCCTCCTTCCTCTGATTTCAATAATAATACAAATGCACAATGAGGGTGTCTATATCCCGTTTCCCTCTTGCGCTCTACCACTGTCTAGTCTAGAATTAAATTCTATCTACTTTACATTAACTACTTTAAATGCCTCTACCTACTAAGGACGAGAGCAATCTGCTCAAGGTCCATTTATAATATACAAGTGCGCTTCAATAAATTGTTACATTTATGTTCGCGCAACAACTTCAAGGCGTTTTCAAAATTTTGTGCTGGCTTGTCCAACTGTCCTCCGCTTTCGCACTGGCTCGCTTGATGTGTTGGCGATGCTCCTGCATCAAAATCCCTACACAAATAAACAACCCAAAATTGAATCCCAAACAATCACTTGAAAATTTATTTACAATATACACACACACACACACACACACACACACACACACAT
>SNQJ01S0004578.1:158970-187995 GCA_010110895.2 Picea sitchensis
GTAGTTTTAAGGTTTATTTTGTGTATTTTATTTATTTATTTTGTATTAAATTTTTTAATTTAGGTGTCGCATTTTTGTTTTTTTATATATATTTAAATTTTTTTTAATCTTTTAAAAGTTTTTTTTCTCTTACATTTGTTGGTTTTTTCTTTTCTCATTTAACTTTAGTTTTTATATATGTTTTTAGTTTTTTGGTTTTTTAGTTTTTCTTTCATTTTTTTTTTATATAAATTTGTTTTTTAAATTTGTTGTTGTTGTTGTTGTTGTTTTATTTTTTATTTTTCTCAAAAAAACATTAAATTCGGCTTAGAGTTTTTGTTTTTTTTTGTTTGCTAGTTTATCTGTGACCTGTGGCTGAAAAACCACAACTCGGGGGCATCTAAACCGTCAAAATCACCCAGGGATTGCACCCGACCTGAGCCACACGAACACTTAACACGACTGAATTTTTTGTCCCGACAAGTTTCGAACCAGTGACTTTAACATTACAGAGTGCCTTAAGAACACACTCCGTCACCAAATGTCCTACACGTCAGGGACTTAGAGTTTTTGTTTTTAAAATGGGTGTTTAAATTTTTTTTTTTTTTTTAAAACTAACTTGCGATTTTTTTTTCTTCTTTCGTCCAATTTATTGATGTTTTTAATCTAAATTTAAAAAAATAAAAAATAAAAATCTAAGCAATGATTTAGGAGTAGATTTTGAGTTGTTTATCGATGATGGTACCAGTTGTCGAAGGCAGGGTTTCAATTAAGTTATGATTTCAACTCAAAAAAAAAACCAGTGCTACTGGTAGCATCGCCTTTTGATTTGAGGGTAAATTTTAACCATTGTAAAAAATAATGTGGAAACAGTATGGATCAGAAAATTTAAAATATCAAAAAACCACCTAAAAAGGGAGGGGAGGGGTGCTACCGATAGCACCATTTTTAAAAATGGGGTGAAAAATGTGACCCTTAAAAAAGCGAGAACTCGACAAAGTTCTCGTTAAGTTGGCAATATTGTTAATTGATATTTGTACCGTTATTAGAATATATAATGCATATATTAATGTACTTATATCACTTCTGTGGATTTTGTTGTAATTAATATAGGAAATCCCAATGCGAACACCTGAAGAGAATGAAAGGACAATTGCTAGGTTAAGGGTTGCATATGTGGCACTGGTCGGTATTGATGGGAAATGTTATTTCCCTTGCGATGAATGTAGGGGCTTGAAAAGAAAAAGAGTTGCAAGGAAAACAACTGGAAAACATTGTTTTACATATGGGCATTGTGAAAGGGAGCATACATTTCGTCCCATGGTAAGTTATTCATCATATATGTCTTTGTATTGATTCTTTTCAAGTTTAAGTTTTTTTTATACACACTAATGTTATTGATTTTTTGTAATTGTAAAGATAAATCCTCCTAGGTGTTTGTCGCTGAATAAATATCCGCCAAGTAGTAGTACAAATACTATTGTACAAGATGTGGAATACAATATGAATATTGAAGATCCCGTCAATCCTATGGAAGAAGATGACACTAATAATATTGTTGAGTTGGATGATGGGAAAAATAAATTGATCCATGGCATCTTTGCTCCTATCGATGAGGAAAACGATGATGATATTTATGATGTACCTCTTCTTGAGAAGGCAGAACAACCCCTTTATACTCTCTCTACTATAATGTTGTTGGTGAACTTGAAGGTATTGAATGGTTTGTCAAACACTTGTCTCGCACAGATTCTAAGGTACGTAATATAATTCGTCACATATTATACGCAAATGTAGACTTTATTTTTCTCTATTTTTAGTGTAAATTAAGGATGCAATATTTTTTATTACTATTATTTACATTAACTAGTTTGCTTTTATGTTGTAGATTGTTAGGTGAATTTTTCTTACCATCGTCAAATAATTTTCCTCGCACATACCGAGAGATGTGTGCCATTATTAAATATATTGGAATGGAGTATCAGTCTATTAATGCATGTTTGAATGGTCATATTATATACTATGGACAATACACATTGGAAATGAAATGCCCGCAATGTCATATCAATAGATATCTAATTGATCAAGTAACAAAAAAGGCGCTTCACAAGGTTCTTCATCATATTATGATAATTCCATGTTTGCAACGATTTATTAGGTGCCAAAGGATTGCACAGTTTATGGATTACCATACACGACACAAAAGTGAATATGGTGTTCTTCGAAATCCCACGAATGGTTCTGTATTTAGGAATATCGAATAAAGATGGCCAATTTTTAAAGAAGAACTTTGCAATGTTAGGCTTTCATTGGTAGCTGATGGTGTCAATCCATTTGGTGAGCTCAGGTCTATTTAATCAATGTGGCATATTTTTGTTATAAACAATAACCTTCCTCCTTGGATGTCAATAAAGAGGGAGCACACAATGTTGGCAATGATTGTTCCAAGTATTTGTTTACAAAATTGTTTTGAACATTGTATTTTGTTTTTTTCATTTGTTACATAATTACTTATATATATACATGGTAGTAATTATGTGTACTTTCACCCAATTTATAGGTAAGTACCAAGTCAAATATATGAATGTATATATTGAGCCTCTTGCCGACGAGAAAGTAAAGTTGTGGGCTGACATCACTATGTACGACATCTCTAGAACAATAGGGCAAAGACAATTTCAATTCCATGGAATACTTATATGGAGAATTCATGATGCCCCAGGGCTAACACATTTTTGTGGTTTGTAATATATTGATGGAATTTAATAGTATACAATGTTATGAAAATATGATGCATGTTTCTTAAATATCAACTCCTCGTTATATAAATAACACTGACATTAATCCATATAATCTTGTAGGTCTTCAAACAAAGGGTAAATGTGCATGTCCAGTTTGTGGTCAAAGGATAAAATCGCGTCGTTCAAGAAGTTTAGGAAATGATGTATTTGATGAGTATAGACACTTCCTCCCTAAGAACCATAGGTATCGAACTACAGAAAAACATAATTTCAATTCGAAAGAATAGACTGGAATAAAACCATGAAGAATGACACTTCACCCATAGAAGTTGGAATATAATAGATTAAACCGTCAAGGTAAGCATTTAGGCTATGTGTCTGTAAGGTAAGAATTGTGTTTATTGTATCTAACAATTATTGTTGTAATCTCATTAATTAATTTTCATAAATGTTGTCAAGGCATTAATGGTTTTCCACGAGGAATGAAAAGTTACACTGTACAATTCAATAGGTTGCTCTACTATGAGCACCTACAAATAGATCATTTATTTGATACAATGCATGTCGGGAAGAATGTAATAGAAACATTGTGGATAATTGTAGATGGAAGGAGTGACAAAGAAAAACTTGTCAAAATTTGTATTGTGACTCAAAAAGACAATCATGCACTGCGAAATGTGATTTATTCAAATAGCAATGGAGTACACCGAAATAGTCTTCCATGGTTATTTATAGAGCAAGAAAGCAATATTGTAAAAGAGGTCATTTGGAAAATTAAATTTCCCACAGGTTTTTTTTTAAATATAAAGAATATATTGACGAAGAAAGGTGAATTTGGTGGGGTGAAAACTCATGATTGACATACCTTCATTAAGGTAATTGTTTTGGACGTAGATTTCTATATTGGTAAATACACAAATTTTTATTATTATAATATGGTTTTATTTTCCTAAAAATTAATGATCCCTTTGTTGTTACAATATGTTCTACATCTATCTCTACCCGACATCTTTGACAACAATGTAAAACAAGTTATATATGATCTTGGAAAATACATGAGGTAAGTATTAATGATTGATATGCAAAATCGTTGTTGCTCAACTTGTCAACATATGTTTTTATACTTGCAATGTATATACAACATTGTTGTTGAAACCTATGATCTGATTTGTTATATCATGTGTAGGTGGTTGTCATCTAAATAAATCCATAAAGAATATATAAAATATTGGAGGAGAGAAATTCCTTGGCTAATGTGTGAAATGCAAAAGTATATACCTCCGACATTTGTCAATGCATAAGAACACTATTTCATACACCAAGTTGAGGAGATTGAAATGTGTGGACCTGTACACACAAGGTCAATGTGGATGGTAGAGAGGCACTTGAAGTCATTGAAGGCCTTCGTTAGATAAAGAGCACATCCTGAGGGATATTTGGTGGAGGGATATATGGTATATCGATCCTTGGTGTATATTAGTCAGTATCTTCCTAAATTAACAACAAAAATCATGAAGGTGCCTCAGATTTGGGATTTCAATTCCATTAACAAATTTGAAGGGGAGGTTTTGGCCGGCAAAGGTAGAATGACGAAAGTGACAGGTAATTAGATGGTAGAGATCTCTAATAATTTGCATTAATATTAGTTTATTTCTATATCATACTTATTTAAGTTTTATTTAGCTTCCATGATCAATTGTTATTTAATATTTACTCTAATTAGTAATTTTTATTCCTTTTTCATACAATTGGTCGAGAGTGGGATGCAATACATTTATACATTGCAAACAATCTTGATTGGATGAAAGTATGGATAGATCGATGTAATATACAATGTAATGGTAGGTTATCATGGGAAGGGGCGACTACTTTGCTTAAAAAAGCTCAGCTTAATCAAGATACCAATCTTATTTAGAGGGAAATTGATTTAGCATATGGTTTAAAAGATAAACAGGGAAGCATATTATTCACACATCATGTTTCCGTTATTTTCCATTATATTAATCTAGGTCGTGGTGTGTTTATTTTATAAATTTTTACTAAGTCTAAATATCATGTTTATTCATTTACAAATATGTGTTTTTTTACCTGTGGGGCATATTGCAGTTAAAAGACCACAAGGCTATGTGGTGCAATGGCCGTAAATTTCGCATCAAAAAGTTGGATGATAAGAAGAAAACCTATGATTCTGGGATAACTGCAGTTTTTCAGGTCACTAATGTTTCCTCTAGAAGTGACATGCATCCAACAATATCTGAAAATAGATACTATGGATATTTGAATGATATAATCGTTTGTGACTTTAATTCCTTCAAGTTAGTTCTGTTCAAGGTCAATTGTTATAGGTTACATATGAAGGAATGTGATCTCGAAAGAATTGTTATTGAGCATGCCAATGGATTTACCATAGTTAATACAAGGGCGTTTGAGTTGAGTACATAAACTTATGTTCTTCCAAGCCAATGTGAGCAAGTATTTTATTTAGAGGTTCCAGGTAAAGCAGGTTGGTTGTACGTTGTTAAATATGATCCAAGAGGAAGTCCTACAAAGTATAATGTACCAGAAGAAGATGATATTGAATATAAATAATATGGAGAGGAGCACGAGGTAGATGTACTTCCAGATGAAGAAATCGAAGAAGTTGAACCAGATGTAGATGACAATGTTCTCGACAATCATATTGGCGATGATATTATCGAAAATGACTTTGATGATGATGATGTTGATATGGCCAATCCTTTCAATGTCGATTCTAAACCAGATGATTCATATGTAGACTTGGATGAGGACTTAGATGATCAATGATATTGCATAAATGATGAAATGTAGGAGTCATGTGATGATTATATCTTTTCACAGTCATCATCATCATGATCGCCATCGTCATCATGGTCATGGTCATCATCATTGTCATTGTCATTGTCATCGTCGTCATCATCATCTTCATGTTGAAGTTTGAGTAGCTTCAGAAGATATTCTTAATGTATTCATATTGTATTAGACCAAGACAAAACCCTAAAAGATAATATTGTATTATTTGTTAAGTCGACCCTATTGTGCCTTTGTAAAAGTTGGCCCTATTGTGCCTTGACAAGAGTCAATTGTAAATTAAAAAGAGTAAAGTGTACAGGTCGACCCTGACCTAATTCTGGGTGGCTCAACCTGTATTTATAAGAGGCTAGGCTCCTCACTTGGAAACACACACAACAAGTCCTCTCACACAAGAAAAGTGCACAAGTCTTAGGAGGAGAGATAGCTACAGAGGAAGGTTGTTTTGGTGAAGGGTTTTGGTTATATGTTGGAGGATTGTCTTGGTCTAGTGGTGCACTACCCTATTCTGGTTAAGGTTTTTGGTTTATCTTCTGTTTGGTGAGAGCTCTCTTGAGAGAGACATTGTACTTGTTGAAGAATCTAAATTGAAGAAGCTTTGTTGGGTTTTCTTCCCCACGAGGGTTTCCCGGGATATATATTGTGTATACTATGGATGGATTTCTTTCAGTGATACTTATGCATGCAATTACTGTTTTAATAGTCTAAAGTTAAAGAATATTGAACACACTTAACTAGTTAAGAGAAAATTTAATATGGTATTAGAGCGGGCCTGAAAGAATCCATTTGCACAGTTTGGAAGAACTCGTTGGAGAAGTAAATACCACAAGAAGACTCTCCTAACCCTAGAACATATTTCCTTGGCTTTAGATTCTTAGTTTGACAAAGTTTTGAAACCTGCAATTGGTGGTGCAACTGTTGCAACTGTCGATAACTGCACAAACCCTAGAAGGTGATTTCTCCCACTTTCTGGAGGATTCTGGTCAAAGTAAAACCACCAAAGAGCTCACCTTAGGAGGGTGCACCTTTCCCTCAGAGCATAATTCCAAAATTCACATTTTGAAAGATTAGGGTTTCCTCATAAACCCTAGCTCAAAACGTCTTGGAAGCTGCAGATTGAAGTTGGAATTGATCACCTTGGCATAACACTCTTGGTAAGTGCAAAACCTTTCTTTGAAAACGTTTTTATTTTTCTTATTATATTTTTGTTCAAGGATAGGATGGCTCCCAATACTAAGCTTGATGAGAAGCTTGAAGGTGCCGATAAATTATGAGCATGTAAGTATAGAGTGATGCTCATTCTAGAAGAGAATGATCTAGAAGATTTCGTAAAAGAAGAAGTTCTAGAACCAGATGAAGACAAGGCCAAAGAAAAGTACAAAAAGAACCTAGTTAAGGCAAATATAATCATTTTTTATTCTATCAAGGATCATTTGATCCCCCATGTCTCATCATTGACAACTCGTAAGCAAATGTTTGATGCCTTATCCTGATTATATGAAGACAAGAATATTAACAAGAAGATGACCTTGAGAACACAACTCAAGAATATGAAGATGCAAAGTTCATAAACTATCCAATCATACTTCACAAGGGTGTCTCAAGTTAAAGAACAACTTGAAGCCATTGGAGACACAATCGAAGAGGCCGAGTTGGCGATGACTACATTTAATTTTCTCCCCAGATCTTGGGAATCATTCATTTAGGGAATATGATCAAGAAGAAGGCTAACAAGGTTTAACAAACCATGGGAGGATTGTACTTAGGAAGAAGCTAAATTGGCAGAAAGAGAAGAGAAACTAGGTGATGAGGAAAATCAAGCTCTAGCAGCTCATACAAGAGAAGGAAAGAGCAAGAAGGAGGTTCACTCACACAAGAAACCTCATGGATTACAAAAGACACATAAGTTCAAGAAGGATTTCTGAAATTACAGATGCTTCATCTGTCAGAAGATGGGACACATTTCCATAAACAGTCCCAACTCCAAAGGCCAGGTCAAAAAAGGAAAGTATAAAAAACATCATGCTCATGCCGCATAAGATGATGAACCTGATCATGAGAAAACCAAAGAAGAAGACTCAAGTGAAGAGTATGTATTGATATCAGCTCTTACATGTACAATCACTCATGGAAGTGACACGTGGATTATTGATAGTGGTGCTTTTAAGCACATGATTAGTTACAAGGAGTCTCTCTTAGATCTAGTTCAGAAAGATTCACCTTAGAAGGTGAAACTCAATGATGACTATCATTATCCCATTAAAGGAGTAGGAGAAGCATCCTAAAAATTGGATTCTAGAAAACCTATGAAGATGAAGGATGTTTTGTTTGTACCTGGTTTGAAGAAGAATATCCTTTCCATTTTAGCTATGGATGAGAAAAGATTCAAATTTTCTTTCATTGATGGTGAATTCCTCATGTGGCCAAGAGGAAAATCTATTGATGATGTTGTAGTGATTGGTGTCTAAGAAGGAGGTTTATACAAGTTAAAGGGACATTCGATTTCAACATTGGTACACAATGCAATTACTCCTAGTGAGCTATGGCATAGAATATTTTCTCACATACATTACAAAGCACTACCGATCGTGAGCAAGATGGTGATAGGTTTGCCAGAAATCCAAGTGAATGATGAAGGCATATGCAAGGAATGTGCACAAGGAAAGAACATGAAGAAACCATTTCCAAGAAGTGATAGAAAATTCAAAGGAGCCTTGGACATTATACATTCAAACGTGTGTGGACCGATGTCAACCGCTTCACTTAGCAGGTATGTATAATATGTTTCATTTATTGATGATTTCTCATGTAAAACTTGGATTTATTTTTTGAAGACTAAAAGTGAAGTATTAAACAAGTTCAAAGAGTTCAAGGAAATTGTTGAAAAACTATCTAAAAATAAGATAAAGATACTAAGGTCAGATAATGGAGGATAATTCACATCATATGAATTCAAGGCATTCTGCAAGGAAGTTGGGATTAAGAGGGAGCTCTCTACTCCCTACAACCCTCATAAAAATGGTGTGACAGAATGAGAGGACTGTATAATCATGGAAGCAGTAAAGGCCATGATTCATGATCAAGACTTACCGATGCATCTATGGGAATAAATAGCTGTAACTATTATATATGTATAGAACAAAAGTTCCTACTGTGTACTTGGGAACAAGAGACCAGAAGAGATGTTTACAGGTTAAAATCCAGAGGTTAGCCACTTGAGGATATTTGGTTGTCTAGTATATGTGCATGTCCCCAAGGACCAGAGATTGAAGTTGGACCCTTCAAGAAAGAAGGGAATATTTGTGGGATACAGTGAGACATAGAAGGAATACCTATTTTACATCCCCAGTCACCATTAGATTGAGACTAGTAAAGATGTCACCTTCGATGAGGATACAACTTTCAAGAGATCGAGACAAAATCATTAAGATGAGATTCATGATGAAGAACCTGAAGCTCCAGAGTTATAGATACAGATGCAGGTGATGTTGTTGTACTAGAATATCATGAGATGCAAGAACCACACATACTTTCAGATTCATCCCGAGAGATAAATATCAAGAAGAGAAGACTATCTTGGGCTTAAGAAAATATTCAGGATGCAGAGAAGTATGGTGCTCCAGATGGATCCTTCAGAGAAATCAAAAGGCCACGACCATACTCTAGTTATGTGGAATTGTTAAGTGACATTATTGATGTTGAGCCTACCAATTATGAAGAGGCTGCAAATAAGAAAGAATGGAAGGATGCCATGGTTGAAGAGTACCAATCCATTGTAAAGAATGATGTTTGGGATGTGGTTCCAAGAATGAAAGAGAAGACAATGGTAATTTCCAAGTGGATTTACAAGATGAAGCATTCAACAAATGGAAGTATCAAGAAGTACAAGACAAGGTTCATGGCACGTGGTTTCTACCAGAAAGAAGGAATATATTATGAGGAGACATTTTCTCCAGTGGAGAGATACATTTCGATTAGAGCTATTCTTTTGATATCTTGAATGATAAAATGGAAGGTACGCCATATGGACATGAACACAAATTTTCTAAATGGTGTAATAGAAGAGGAAGTGTATGTGGAGCAAACACAAGGTTTCGAGACACACGACAGCCAGACACATGTGTGCATATTGAAGAAATCCTTGTATGGGTTAAAGAAAATACCTAGAGCATGGTATAGTAGAGTCGACAACTTTCTGACGAGCTTGGGATTTACCAAGAGTAAAGAAAATTCCAACCTGTACTTCAAGGTTTTAGATGGTGGACTAGTGATACTACTGTTATATGTGGATGTCCTGTTTATGACATAAGACAAGAAGCTCATCACTAAGAGTAAGAGGAAGCTTGTTGTAGACTTCAAGATGAAAGACCTATCATGATGCATTATTTCTTAGGTATAGAGGTATTACAAAGACCGAGTGAAATTTTCCTTAACGAAGGAAAATATGTCATTGATATTCTGAAGAGATTCAGAATGATGGATTACAAGGCCATGCCTACACTGATGGTGACAAATATGAAGTTATTGAGTGATACATATTTAGAGACAGTGGATCCCATCATGTATAGACAAATGATTGGTTCGTTGATGTATTTAACAAACATGAGGCCATATATATGTTTTGCGGTGAACACATTGAGTCAGTATATGGTTGAGCCGAGAAATGTTCACTTGGTTGCAACAAAACATGTGTTGAGGTACCTAAAGGGTAAAATTGATTATGGACTCAGATATGATTCAGATAGTGAGATAAACCTACAAGGATTTGCTAATTCATATTGGGCTGGTAGTGTTGCAGATCAGAAGAGTACATTCAGATGTTGCTTCAGTATAGGATCAACTATGATCTCATGTCTCAGTAGAAAGCAGACTAGTGTGGTGCTCAGTACAGCTGAGGCAGAGTATATAGCAGCTTGTTCAGCTAGCAACAAAGAAGTGTGGCTTCAAAAGCTGCTTACATGACTGTTTTATCTCGATTTAGAGGCGACTTGTATCTGGCGTGACAACCAGAGTTGTGTAAAGTTGACATAGAACCCAATATTCCATGACAAGTCCAATCACATTGAGATCATGTACTATTATATTAGAGATATGGTACATAGGGGAGTAGTGAAGCTCCAGTTTGTCACTACAGATGAGTAGATAATTGATGTGTTGACCAAGCCTCCATCAAGAGTGAAGTTTGTATACTTCATAGACAATCTTGGTGTGGTCCATAAGGATGTCCCTAGTAAGAGGGAGTGATGAGTTACATATGCAATTCTAGGGCAGTAACAACAACATGTGGCAGTGGCAACAGGTAGTCATTCACCGACAAGTTACTGCTACTCCAGTGAAAAAGTCTGGTACACCAATTTACTAGTACTCCAGTGAAAAATTATGGTACGTAGAGGGCTACTCCAGTGAAAAATTCTAGTATGCCAAGTTACAACTACTTTGGTGAAAAATTCTGGTACGCAGAGGGCTACTCCAGTGAAAAAGTCTGGTACACCAATTTACTGTTGCTCCAGTGAAAAAGTATGGTACATGGATTGCTACTCTAGTGAAATAGCCCGATACACATGTTACTGACTGTGGCACTAGTCAACATGACCTCGCACAAGGTCAACATATGCCATTCCTTCAGGGATGGTTAGTTACCCAACTTTTCAAGATGGTGGGCCAACTTGTGCGGTTGGAGGTGTTTCCTAGCCTTGGGATAGACGGGTAGTGTGTGCACACTACATCACCTAATTCTTGTGATTAGATGCCTGGTCATTATGGACTAGTTTTTTGGTGTGCCAACCAGAGGTTACTATGTCCTTGTGAACTAAATGTCAGATTTTGTGTGAGATGACGAGTTACTAGTTCCTTGCGAACTATATGCCAGATTTTGTGTGAGTCTGTGAGTTAAAGACCCATGATGACATAAAGCTCAGATGGATGATGAGACCCTGGATGTTGATGTGGTTACAAAACTTCTTCAATATAGATTTGTGGAAATTCAACAAGTCAATGGTCAAGTGTAGAAAAGAGTAGAAGCAGTCGTGATGATCATGCCAGAAGAATACCTTCCATGCTAAGAGGGAGTGTTGAAGTTTGATTAGCTTCAAAAGATATTCTTATTGTATTCATATTGTATTAGACCAAGACAAAACCCTAAAAGATAAAATTATATTATTTTTTAAGTCGACCCTATTGTGCCTTTGTAAAAGTCATCTGTACTGCGCCTTGACAAAATTTAATTGTAAATTAAAAGGGGTAAAGTGTACAGGTCGACCCTGACCTAATTATGGGTGGCTCAACTTGTATTTATAAGAGGCTAGGCACCTCACCTTGAGAACACACACAACAAGCTCTCTCACACAAGAAAAGTGCACAAGTTTGAGGAGGAGACATGACTACAAAGGAAGGGTGTTCTGGTGAAGGGTTTTGGTTATCTATTGGAGGACTATCTTGGTCTAGTGGTGCGCTACCCTATTCTGGTTAGGGTTTYTGGTTTATCTTCTGTTTGGTGAGATCTCTCTTGAGAGAGACATTGTACTTGTTGAAGAATCTATATTGAAGAGGATTTGTTGGGTTTTCTCCCCCACGAGGGTTTCCTAGGATAAATCTTGTGTATACTGTGGATGTCTTTCTTTCAGTGATCCTTATGCATGCAATTATTGTTTTAATAATCTAAAGTTAAAGAATAATGAGCACACTTAACTGCTTAAGAGAAAATTTAACACTTCATTGTCATCATCATGATCATCATCTTTGTCATCATCATCATCGTCATTGTCGTCATCATCATCGTCATCGTCATCGTTATCATCATCATCGTCGTCATCATCATCATCGCCATCATCATCGTCAACGTCATGGCTATTAAAACATATATTTTTTGTGGACAAGAGAACCTTCATTGAGGTTAGAGAACATGTCTTTTGTGGGCAAGAGAATCTTCATGCAACATGGGAAAACTAATCTCATGATCCAACTCATACCTTATGGGAGGCTTGAGACTTTGTTGCTCTACTTGATGCCCTTGGAACTCAATGTCATCTAAAGTATCATGTTGCTTACTCACAATAATTTGTTAGAGATTTATCCTCTTCGGATGTTCCTTCATGGACATTGCTATCATCCCATTCTTCTCTCATATTGGTTCTATTTACTCCATACCATGTATATCATCCAAATGAATGGGTAACTAATCTTTCATTTCTTGTTTTCCACTATCACCCATACTAATTTCATTCTTATGTACAGAAATATTATAAGGAGTGAATGGTATTATGTTCTCATCATCATCAAAACATGACATCTAAAACTTATATTGCATACCTTCTATATCCGTACTAACATTAGAATAATATCAAGGAGAACTAATGCAAATAGAAGTTGTATAACTTACATCCTTTTGATTTTCTTCCTCGAGTCCAAAGATAGGGAAATCAAGATCTAATTGATACTCTGAGGAAACCACCAACATTACATATATCAAAAGTTTCTTACTCGTTGTTGTATGTATTAAATCTTCATGTTTCCTTTTCTTGCGAATAATATAGTAAAGCACATGAGACCAACATGGCTTCTTATGATTTCAAGATTGAGATTTTGTTGTGATGAACAAGAACAAACAACAACAAATGTATTAATAACTATAAAATTAACATCAAATGATCACCATGAAAATAAACACTAATCTAATATATAATAAAGATATGGGCGAGTCCATTGGATAAAATTTCGTAGTCTTAGACATCAAAGGTGTGAAAATAGATGAAAAATTTCAGGAGTGGTTAATCAATAAGAAAGGCAGGATCACCACTTCTTGGGTAATCCATATGCAATAGCCTAAGTGCCAAATAGAAAGAGAACTTTCACAATCGCAAGTGCGTTTGTTTACTAATGAATTACATGATAAAATCTAAGTACTTGATTACAAGGTAGAATGTGCATCTAGGAGTGTATATATTTGTGTATGAGTGTATAGTTGAACAACCAAATGTCTAAGAAGGGTCAACTAATTGAATGGAGGAAATGGAAAAGTCACTATAACTTCACCTCAAATCAAAGGAAAAAGTTATGAAAAAGGTGTAAGATTAGGTGGCACTTTCCTTTCTAAGACATATATTTTGTCCGTAACATGTCATTTTGGGAAAATAAGGGATTGGTTTGTACAACTCCATTGATTGATGCAATCCCACCACTAATTATTGTTTATTATGGGTAAGAAAAAAAAATGCATAAAGCATACAAAGAGATGAAAAACAAGTATAAGAAGTCGAAGTTGAAGGGAAAAGAAGTGAAAAATCAATATCAACAACTTTTGAAAGAAACCTAATATGACTAAGAACACATCTTATAAGATCTATTTAAGGAACTAGATATGGATAGGGATATGTAAGGTAGATAGAAGGAAATAAATATATAAAGTAAATGCTTTAAAAGAATAGTTTAGATGTAGATCAATTGTAGACTATATTAATTCTTAGCTCCTTCCCAAGTGTCAACTTTATAAGGCGATTTTATAATAAGAAGCATAGGTTCCAACCCCTCCTTAATGAAGGATCCCCCATGGTCATATCAAAGGTGAAGGTCCACAACATGCATGACTTTCAACCATGATAGGGGCCTTTCAACAAACACTGATCATACATGGGGCCTCTATCCCACCCATTTCAAAATTGGAGGAGGCTCAATTTACCCATGTCCTCTCAATTTAATGGTGTCATTGTCATCACCATAACCAACATTGTTGTCATCATCATCGTCATCATCATCATCATCATCATCATTTCCATTGTCATCACCATAAATCATCATCATCATCATCATCATTGCCATTGTCATCACCATAAATCATCATCATCATCATCATCATCATTATCATTGCCATCGACATCATCATCATCGTCATGGTCATCATCATCATTATCATCGTCATTGTCTTCATGATCATCATCGACATTGTCACGGATCATCATGATGTAATCGTCGTCATCATTATATATGTTACATATTATTATACATAATATATTATATATGTAATATATGATATATATTATATGTTACATATAATAATATATGTAACATATTTTATATGTAACATATAATATATGTTACACAATTTCCATCCCGTGCAAAAGTAAAACCCGACCATTTTATGTTAATCTCCAGCCAGACCCCTACACATGAAAGAGAGGCTGCCCGAAACCCTACACGAGGAGGAGATCTACAATGATTTTGCATAGAGGGCATGGAGGATCCGTGAGACCACTGTGCGAGGAGGAGATCTACATCGAGTTTGCACAGAGGGAACAAATGATTCACTAGAGTACTAGCGACGAAATCTAGGCGAGAATGGTGAGTTTAACCTTTTCCTGACAAATATTTGAAATTCATGGCTACAACATTTCCTAGTTTTCACTTTTTAGAGGAGTCAGACCCTGATGGGGTTGAAAAAATGCTCATTTTCAAGAACTCGGTTGAAAAGAGAGATAATTTGTACTGTTCCTATGAGATCCGTTAAATGGATATTAGTGGCCTAGTCAATTTGTTCATCATGCAATGGGAAAGTGTTATCACTTGGGAAGAGTCCAAATAGAGAAAATAATTATCATAAAATTTACCATCTATCATTTTCATTATAGCATTGTTTTCATTATGAAGAGATCCATGGACATTTTATTGTTTTCCATTCTACGACTCACAATTTTAATCAAATGATTTTTTAAATAATTCTCAATTGATTTGAAACAGTCTATCTCAATTTTAGAAAGCTATAGTAACATTTGAAAATAAAACTTATGCTTAAAAATATTTTGAGTATACTCCTCGGGTCTGAGAAAACAAGGTTTTATCTTCTAAAACCTTGAGAAGAATTACCTCCTCCTATACGGTGGGGAATATGAGGATTTGTATGCTGACAAGTTTGTGTCACTTGGGTATGCCACTTGTGAGAGTTCCACAAAGGATGGGATAATTGGTAGCCTAGGAAAGTTGAGTTTTCCCGACATGATCTCCTAAACAAGCATGCTTAGATTAGAAAGTATCCCAAGGAGCATGGCTTACACACCAACTACTCTCTCTACTCTCTCTTTAAGAACCAGGGATAGGTTCACAAGGTTCAACTTTACAATTGTTATTATAATATACTTTGATAAAATCTCTTGATCCTTTGTCATTGCTATCCTATAAGTAGTTCCTTACCTCAAATAAGAGCTCCCTAGATGAGAGTTTCGAGGTGCTAAATTAGCTTCCTCATACCAATAATTATTGATCTAGTAAATAGCCTCCTTGTATATTAGTTGATCTCTACATCATAACCTACTCCAGTATAGAGTATTGGTCTGGCTCCTTAATAGAAAGTAACACGTTCGCTAATGCATTTATCCAAACACCTTGATGAGCTCCTAAACTTTAATGCCCCCTCAAATTGCACTTGAACCACACAATGTTCCCTAAATAAAGCACTCTAATACATGGTGTTGCCTATTCAAATTGGGTGAAATATACCTAGCTTAAACCTAAGATGGTCGTACACTAGGATGGTTGATCATCTATCACACATACCATGTATTGTTATTGTGCTAGTGATCCTCCAAGAAATGAGTTAGATTGAAGTTGTTACCAAACCCTACCTCCTTACTAATTTGAAGTTTTTATCAAACCCTACCTCCTTACTAATTAGTGGGAGGTATATTATCTTGAAGTTGTTACAAAATCCTACCTCCTTACTATGTTTTTAAGATAAAAATGTTACACCATTAGAACTTATCTTAACCAAGAGAGACACAAATCCATCATAGTTCATGTCATGTAAATAATGGGTAATCCTGAGCAATACTACCACAGGTTTGTTATAGTGTAAGGCAAGAAATATCATCCAAAGTGGTCAAATTATGCCATTCAACAAAGATTTTTAGTGTGTTATCTTTAACCATGAGAGTTTGTGTTTTGGATATGAAACTCAAATGTTAAAAACATTCCGAACCACAATGAAATGCCAATACCCGAGATACAATTTCCAATCAACATTCAAAGCATATTATCACACCTTTCTTATCAAACTTGAATGATCCCAAATAGTGGTAAACTTTATCAATAATTGCAACATTTATTTAGGACTATGTGGTAAAGATATGCGAGTAATGAAATGCTTAGTATGTGTATAAGTTTGGAGCATTCACAACCATTGAGGAGATACATCCTTTTGACCGCATTTAGAGCAGTTTTTGAAACATATTTTAGGATATATTATTATTGTACTTAGAGCAGATTTAACATCAAGATATGACCCAAGTGCCAAGTAAATATCCATAGTGTTTAAAGCATATTAACAACATTTGTCATGAAAATTTTAGAGACTTAGAGCATTAATAATGTCATTAAAAAAAATGCAGATGATACACCAAAGTGTTGGCAACAATGAATTTGAACTCTATGTGACTATGTGAATAAGTATATCAACATTGGAATGCCTAACCACCATAATGCTTAAATCATGCATTAAGAAAGCTTTCCATTAAAGAAATAAACCTCAAGTATACTGGTGTTGAAAGAACGTCAAACAATCTTGAAACAAGTGTGACGTGAACTCGTTAAGCCAAGTCATTCCACCTAACAATGCATCGATTTGCTTTAAGGAACACTTGAGATATCATATGTGCTCAAACAATGGCATGATATGATGTATGAAGACATAAATTTGGACCATTATGTAGACCTATAAACCCTTGCCACAAGTGCTTAAGACATAAAACGAGAAGACTTCTCATACATTCATAAAATTAGGTGAGTGTTTAAGAGTGTTATCATTCCATTAGATGTGCCATGTCCATCATAGATAAGCTCAATTTTAAAGTGAGTCATCAAGCTTTCAAGTGATGATAACAAGTGCTAAAAACTCAATTTTTTTCACTTAGAGAGTGGAACATTGTATTGCAAGTAGCATCAATTTATCTTAATCAAGTGTACAAACCATGAAAAATCCCAATGTTGGCATATAAACCCTTGCATGCAAAATTTTGAAGGGGAGCAAGACTTTTGTTCAGAGGTCATCCTCAAAACGAAAGTATGCACTAGTAACTTTGTAAGCCATCCAAGATAATATACCTCCCACTAATTATCTATCTTGAATTCTACCTTGCAAGATAGGATGCCATTGATCACTTTTTATTGCAAAAAAAGGATCAACGCCAAGGGAAAATCCTTGAGTGATTCAAGGACTTCCCTCCATTTCTAGAGAGGTGGCACACAATTTTTTTTTCCAATGAAATGCACATCTGAAGAAACCCACTAGGAACTTCCCCTCATTCGAGAATGGTACCTAGGATAAACTAACCGATTGTAGTTTTGGCAACCTAACCTGGCAGAGACATCGAGTGAGCCCCACAATATTCATAAATGTAACTAGCCTAGGGACTTGATCTTTTGGCTCTTGCACTCAACCCCCTAATTTAACCCATGGGACTTACTCCCCTTTTTTATCTGGAAAGTCTTTTTGTTTATTTTACTAAAATAGGGCGGGTGGGAGTGCTAACCAACAAATTCTTGAATTCATCTTTAACTTACAAGAAAATCAAGATTTTGGGGATGATTAAATATTCTTAAAATCACTATGCTACTTGAGAAAGGCCCAGGTAGTTCCAATCATTCACATAGAATAATAAAATGCAACAATATTTTAAGATACATAGATTTTCTCAAAACAAAGACTTTTGACTCTCTTCATATGATATAAGAACAGAAGATAACCATGACTTCATAATATTAAAGTAAAAGATTTTGGCTAAGGTCATTAAAGAACTTTAAAAGATTACTTCATAACAAATCAATTGGGTTTGAAAAGAGCCATCTACTCGAGGCTCCACTAGTATAAACCAAGATATAAATCATACAAACAAATTGACACTTAAATAGTTCTCTATGAGTTGAATTCAAACAAATAAGTTGCCAAATGTGAAATGTGTAAGATCATTAGGAATAATAGGGCCCAAAAGCCTCAACAAAACTCTGATGACTAATACTTAAATGAAAAATTAATTGTGTTTGTTCTCAAGTGTTGGGATTGCACTTCCACAAACTTGGAATAATAGGGAAATATTGAAGAGAAAAAGGAGGAAAAATGGTCAATCCCTAGTTTTCATTGTGCAATCACAATTGCAAATCACATGGTAAAACTCATCTAGAAGAGATGAAGGAAGGGAAAGTCACCGAGAACTCTTACTTACAAAATTGAGAGGATACAAATTGTTGAGACATGAAACCTCTTCTTCCAAATAACTTTTCTTACATAGAAATTGATGATGCCACAAGTGATTCACAAAACCCTAACTATCATAGCCAATTTAAGAGGCTTTAGATACTTCTTCTATAGCTTTATTGACCCAAACTTTGATATATTATCTAAAGGGGGCCACTATGATTTCTTCTTTTATTCCAAGTGAAAAAATTTCACTTTCAATCCCATTTAATTCAACATGTTGGTCCTAGACAATAACATTGTGCTTGACATTATCTATAACAAAATTAGTGAGCCATCTATGTATCTCTACCTTAAGAAATATTATAATCCCATCAAATTAAACTCCTAAGAAGACCTTGGAAACTATCAATTTTGATTCAAAATCTTCCTTAATAAAACTTTGTCATCCTACATAATGGACGACCCCTCTAGTCCTTTTATAGAGTCAACTGACTTAAAGAACAATTTGATTCTCCACTCATCCAACACTACACATGTTGCAATTAATTGATATAAAATATCAATTTGACTGTCCCAACCTCCCTTGAGCCACTTCAACCTGTTGTTTGAGGGAAGATTCTCCTTTTTCCTCTTGTGTTCATTCATATTGGTTAATTTTCTACTAAAAGTTTCTAAATAATTCTCATTGAAACTCTTATCATTTTGATGTTCAAGTTTGAAAAATTCTTTCGAAGAAAGAATGCTTCCAATAAGAATGGAAGATTTATTTACCAACTCCCAAAATTAAAATAACAAATACATTCTATCCTTAGTGTTGATTAGCCATGGTCTTTCTAACTCCATGTATTAAATCCTAAGTTGTCTTTTTCCTTAATAAACTTCTAGGTTCCTTTGATTTTCTCCTACAGACGTGATAGATGCCCCTTTTTTATGAGGTCAAAAGAGTAGTTGATAGAATGAATGAATTATAATATATTTAAGAATGATTTGACACATTAAGAACAAGAGTGAAGTCATGCATAACTAGGATTAGAAAGGCATCTACAAGAAAAAACCAATGTATTAAATACTCTCTTCCTCAAAGTGGGCATACCCATGCTTAGAGGTATAGTAAGCATGGTTGCCAAATCAAGTACACTAAGAATCCATGATGTATGTATATCAAAGCATGATATTCTAAAAATGCCACATTTCTCTACTACCAATATGATAAGTTGATACGAAATTTGAAAAACATATATCCATCATACCTTATTTCAATATCAATGGAGTTGTTAGATGAGTTGTCAAATACCTTCAAGTCTCACCTCTACAAACAACAAGTCCAGTTCAGATCTTCCAGAACGTGGTTTTTTTCCTTTATGGAGTCACCAAATGGGAATAAGACCAGAGAAATGCCTTCATCAAAATACTGTAGCCAACCACTCTCATACCATTATGATCCATAAATGGTAGGCCCATGGTAGATCGTATGTTTTAACAAGATAGATATTCATTGCAAAATAAGAAATGTGAAAGTCTTTGCAATGACTCTCAACCTGAGATCGAGCTTCTCCAATGTGAATTCTGTTGATTAAGGTTGGTTGTCATTGATGTCAACCCTTGAAGAAAGCCCTGTAGCACAAAGGTTTGGGTAATGGACCCAAGATTGTTTGATGTAAATATGACTCATTATTGTTTGGTCATGGTTGATAAGAAGTAAATATGGATGAAATCCAAAGTGGTCCCCTTATGGTGAAAGCCCTCACGGGAAGACGCTTTGCGGAGTAAGAGAACCCATGCTTAATTGTGGAATAATGATATGAAGGACATTGAATTTGTCAAGGAAACTATCCTAGATGGATAGTGCTTGTCATGCCATTTCTGGTGGCATGTATAACGTCACATAACTCCTCACGGTTAGAGAGTTATGACCATGTGAAGTTGGAGAACCCGGGTTTGGGTAATGGACCCAAGTTTGTTTGATGGATAGTGGTATGATTTTTGCTATATTTGAAGGTAATAATATTCTAGATGGATAGTACATGTCATTCCATTTCTGGTGGTATGTGGAATGTCACATAACTCCTCACGGTTTGAGAGTTACGGCCTTATGAAGTTGGAGGACCCTCATATGTCATCTAGAAGCCCCAAAAGGTCAAAGTAGTCAAAGTGGTTTAAGATATTTTAAAAGGTAAATAATAAACTGAAGTGACGAATGTATTATAATTCAAATGGAATACAAAATAAATTATTCCAAATTTAATGGAGAAATTAGAAGTGGGTTAACTTTAAAATAAGGAAAGTGGGACAAGTGACCTAGAAGATGTTTTTAAGGAAGCTACTTTGAGAGTATAAAGAAGAGGAAAGACTCTCTCATTTTAATTACACTTGAGCATATTGAATATCTATAGGTGTCTGAGGTAACCATGGATATCTAAGCTGAATTTTTGAGGGAAGGTGAAGAAAATAAGGCCGAAATGAAAGGAAGGATAAATTCTTTTGATGGTGCTTTCTAAGGTATGTTATTTACAGGTCATCTCACCATTTTTGCTTTAAATTTTTTTCTATAATGATTACGACCGTGAAATTTCTATGCCATTGAGAAAACATACCCAAGTATTTGTGGTAAAAGATTAAGCTTGTGGGTCGTTGTTTTTTGGGAGTTACACTCCATGGAAAATAGGGTTTGTGGCTAGTCCTGAAACTAGTAAAAAACAAGTGTTTCGGGTAAAAACGTCATAAATTCTTCATAACAGATCCAAATTCAGTGAGACAAAATGTGTTGGTTAGGGTACAGTCTATAGTATGCTGTGTAACATTTTCAAATCAATTCAACGAATATTTCATCCAGGGCACGCTCTACAAGGTCTCTCTATAGAGTAAGCTAGAATTCGGCAAGGTATGCCCTTTTTGCTATAACTTCTTTTCTGAGAGGTTCCAAGTAGTGAAACCTGGAGGAATTGCATAAAACACACTGAAGAACATTGTGTATCAGTTTCAGATATTTATACATTACATGTTCAAAGTTATGATTACTTCAAGTTAGGGTTGTTGACTAATCCAAAACTAGGCATGTGAGACTAACGAAAAGTTTGATGAAAATGCTAGTCTCTTGTTGTTAAAGTTAAGGAAGATTTGCAGGAATGTGATCATATACACCAGGTCTATTATAGAGCTACAAATCAGATTTGGATGATGAAATTTATGAGGGCTTTTGGTTGAGGTACATGTTGAGTACATGGTTGATACAAGTAGTTGATGAGTTGGCACATAAATGAGTTGTATAGTTGATGATGTTGGTACATATTGATGAGTCATAGTTGATGAGTAGTTGACACATGATTGGTACATACTTGGTACAAGGTTAGATGCACTTGTTTATGGTACATGTTGATTACAGGTTGTTTGGTACAGGTTGGTGCATGGTTGATGCGCTTGTTTATGGTACAGGTTGTTTGGTACAGGTTGGTGCATGGTTGATGCACTTGTTTATGGTACATATTGATTACAGGTTGAGGTACAGGTTGAGGTACAAGTTGATGCATGGTTCAGATTTATTGGTATAGGTTTACAACGGTATATATCACAGTGATAGTGTGACAGTGGTTCCATCATTCTACATCTACTTTAGGGCGGTTGGACGGGGCAAGGACAGGTGGTTGTAGCCGGAGAGCATAGGGGGTTGTAGCCTCCTTTTGGTTGTAGCCAAAGAATTGGGGAGTTGGAGCTTCCCTCAGGTTGTAGCCTCAGAAACTAGGGGGTTGGATCCTCCTTCTAGTTGCAGCTGGAAAACAAAGGAAGTTGGTGCTTCCAATGAATTTAATTCTTCAAGACATATAAGAAAAAACATTCCGTGGTTTTCTCCCGATTTGGGTTTCCACGTAAAACACTGGTGTACTGTGTATGTGTATGATTGTTCATTTGTTCATTGCTTGTTTACTCTACAGTTATTGGATGATAGTGCTTTATTGATATAACACTTGGATTATATGGTTAAAAATGATTAACTTACTCTATCACTAATTCACCCCCCCTCTCAGTAATCCAACAATTGGTATCAGAGCAGGTTTCCTCAGAAATTAGTTTAACCACTAAAAGGTAGATCATGGAGAGTACCAACTCATATAAAAATGGAATACCACAGTTTGATGGAAAAAAGTATGCTTTTTGGAGCATACGGATGAAGGCATATATATAGGCACAGGGATTTCAAGTTTGGAAATCAATTGTAGATGGATACACAACACCAATAGTTCCACCAACAAATGATAAAGCAATGAAACTCGGTGAGAATAATTCCAAAGCCAAAAATGCACTTTTGAATGGTCTCAGTGATACAATATTCACCAAAGTTGCACATTCTAAATTTGCTAAAGATATTTGGGACAAGCTTCAAAATATTTATGAAGGAGATTCAAAAGTCAAAGCAACAAAGTTTCAAACTTACAGAGGTCAGTTCGAACAACTAAAAATGAAGGAAGATGAAGATATCACAACCTACTTCTTAGGAGTCGATGAAACAATGAATGCAGTCATAGGATTGGGAGAAGAAATCGAAGAATCTGTAATTGTTCAAAATGTACTAAGATCTCTTCCTATGAGATTCAACCCTAAGATATCATCACTAGAAGAAAGATTGGATCTAAACTCAATAAGCATGGACGAATTGCATGGAATCTTCACAACATATGAGATGAGAACTGAACAGGAAAATCCAGATGTAAAAGAAGCAACCTTCAAAACATCCAAAAGATCAAAGCAAAAGAAAAAGGAACAATAAGAATATAGCAGCAACAACGACGTCTCAGAAGATGATGAAGAAGTGACCAACTTTGTCAAAAGACCGAACAAGGGAACCAATGGTAGGTATAGAGGTAAGCTTCCTTTAATTTGTTTTAATTGTGATGGTATTGGTCATTTTGATAACAAATGTCCTCATAAGAAAAAGAAAAATGATGAAGGTTTCTCAAAAGGCAGACAAACATATAAAGTTAAAAGAACTACAAAGAAAGTTTTCAAGAAAAGATTTTGCATCAAAGAAGACATCTCATCATCAGATGAAGATGAAGTCAGTGACAGTGAAACATGGAGAGTTCTATTCATGGCAGTAGAAGACTCTGATAAAGAAGGCTCCGAAGAAGAATATGTTCCTAGAATAATTAATGAGTGCCATAGAAGTTATCAGAAGAGAAAAGAAGAAAAACAAGAAACTACAAGCATAACTAGATAAGAAAAAAGACACTCAATAACTAGAACAAATGATCACAAAATTGAAGGTTCAAATAGAAGAAGATAAAAGAATTGAAGAAGCACTCAAAGAACAACTAGAAGGAAATGACAGGATCATTGGAAAGCTGGAAGCAAAAATTGTCACACTAAGAAAGGATATTCAATTTTTTTGTATGCAGAATAGGTCAAAAGTTTTGGATGACATTATCAGTAGTCAAAAATCTCATCTTGACAAGTCCGGACTTGGATATAATCAGACAGAAAAGGGATCAAGCTCCAAAACAACAAAGCAAGAAACAAATCCAAAAAGCTACGCAGAAACAATCAAAGGGGATAAAAAGATATACAAGGAAGATTACAGGGACACTCCTTCACCGAGAATATTCAGATTTCAGAATCAACAACAGATAGACAGGCCTCAAGAAGAAGAAGGCCTCATAAGAGAACCTCCTTTCAGAAGATCTTCAACTACCGAGTATCAGACTATATTTTTTGGTTTATGTTATGCATGTAATAATTTTGGACATAAAGCTGTAAATTGCAGAGATAACAATAGGAACAATAACTACTTTGCGAGCCATACACAAAGGGGTTATTCAAGAAGACCTAGTGAAACACAGAGACAAAGTTACAACAGGTTTGAATATTTGAGCACTGAAGTGGAATGTTACAAATGTAACAATTTTGGACACATGGCCAAAAATTGCAGAATGACAGTCCCTCCTAAAGAACCTCAATAGAGTCACAAACAAGAACCTCAAAAAACGACATGGATAAGAAAGCAAGATCAGTATAGCAATGAAGAATGCATAGTCACTCTACAAGATAAACTTAAGAAACATGGTTGGTATGTTGACAGTGGATGTTAAAACACATGACATGTGATAGAGACAAGTTTCTTACATTACAAAATGAAAGAGATGGATTAGTCTCCTTCGGAAATGATGATTTAGCCAAAATCATTGGAAAAGGCACAGTCCGAATTGGGAACAAGAATGAAAAGACAAAAAATGTTCTACTAGTAGAAGATATGAAACATAATCTTTTAAGTGTGAGTCAAATGTGTGACCAAGGTCATAAAGTTACTTTCGATTACCAAAAGTGTGAGATAAGAAAAGGAGGTTCCGGGAAATTGGTCTCTACAGCTACAAGAACTTCAAGCAACATATATGTGTTAAGCGAAATTGGAAATGAAAAGTGTTGTCTAGGAAAGGAAGATGAAAATTGGCTATGGCACAGAAGAATGGGTCACATGCGAACAACAAGAATGAAAAGACAAAAATGTTCTACTAGTAGAAGATATGAACATAATCTTTATGTGAGTCAAATGTGTGACCACAATAAGTAAAGCTACTTTCGGACACTCAAAAAGTGTGAGATAAGAAAAGGAGGTTCCGGGAAATTGGTCTCTACACCTACAAGAACTTCAAGCAACATATATGTTGCTTAAATTGAAATGAAAAGTGTTGTCTAGGAAAGGAAGATGAAAATTGGCTATGGCACAGAAGAATGGCCTCACATGCATTTTGATAACCTTGTCAAAGCTTCCACGAAAAAGAGAAGCAACAGAGAAATGCCCCAGATCACGAAACCAACCAACACTTTATGCAAGCATTGCCAACAAGGAAAGCAAACAAAGACCAGGTTCAAATCAAAGGAATATTCAACAGCAAAACCACTAGAAATTGTGCATACTGATCTAGTTGGACCAATTACAACAAAAGACTTAAAAGGTGAGAGATACTTTATGTTATTAGTTGATGATTATACAAGAATGACTGCAGTTTGCTTTCTCAAGAACAAGTCAGAAGCTTTTGAAAAATTCAAGATCTACAAGGAAATGGTTGAAAATGAGATGGATTCAAGAATCAAATGCTTAAGATCGGATAATGGAGGAGAATTCACCTCAAAGGAATTTACGGACTACTGCAACAATCATGGAATAAAAAGACAATTCTTCGTCGCTAGGACACCTCAACAGAATGAAGTTGTTGAAAGAAAGAACATGACAATACAAGAAATGGCTCGAACAATGATAATGGATTCAAAGTTGAAAGATATTTTTTGGACACAGGCGATGCATACAACAGTTCACATTCAAAACAGAGTAATTCTCAGAAACAACATTGATAAAACTCCCTACGAGCTATGGAAAGGAAGACCAGTGAATGTGAAGCACTTCAGAGTTTTTGGAAGCAAATGCTACATCAAAAGAGAAGATGGCAGAATGAGAAAGTTCGACTCTTGTGTGGACAAAGGAATACTTGTTGGTTACTCAAGTACAAGGAAAGCATACAAGTGTTACAATCTAATATTAAACAAAGTTGTGGAAAACATCAATGTAACAATTGATGAAACAGGCAGACCAAAATCAAAGGAAGAAGAAAACAAATCAGTGGAACAACTTTTCGGAGAAGAAGATGAAAAATAAGTAGAAGAGGAGGATGAAGATGAAGAGAACCCAACAGAAGCAGAAGAGCAAGTTCAACAAGTATCTCCAAAGACACCTAGCAAACAAGTACAAAAGAATCATCCTTTAGATCAGATTATTGGAAACAAAGATGCATGAGTTGAGACTAGAAGAAAAATCCGTTCACCAGAACAAACACACCTAGCACTCTTATCTACAATTGAACCAAACTGTTTTGAAGAAACCAACAAAGATGAATTTTGGAATAAGGCCATGGATGAAGAATTGGATCAAATAGAGAAAAATGACACTTGGGAATTGGTTCCAAGAGTAAAGAATAAGAATGTGATCGACACAAAATGGGTTTTCAGGAATAAATTGAATGAAGATGGACATGTTACAAGGAACACAGCTAGATTGGTATGTAAAGGATATGCACAGATTGAAGGAATCGACTTTGAAGATACATTTTCCCTAGTTGCCAGAATGGAAGCAATCTGTTTGCTTTTAGCTTATGCATGCTCCAAAAATGTTAAAGTATATCAGATGGATGTAAAATCATCTTTTACTAATGGAGAACTTGAAGAAGAAGTCTACATTGAACAACCAGAAGGATTTCAGTTGTCAGAGAACACAGACTATGTTTGTAAATTAAAGAAGGCCTTGTATGGTCTAAAACAGGCTCCTAGAGCATGGTACTCCAGACTGGATAAGTATCTGGAGCAGGCAGGGTTCAGAAAAGGAAGTGCAGACAACAACCTCTACATCAAGGTAACTCAAGGTAATATTTTATTAATTGAAGTTTATGTTGACGATATTATTTTTGGTAGTGATGATGACAAGTTAAGCCAGAAATTTGCAAAAGACTTGTAGACTGAATTTGAAATGTCGTTACTTGGAGAGCTATCATTCTTTTTGGGACTTCAGATAAGTCAAAGCAACCAAGGAATTTTTATTTCTCAAACCAAGTATATCAGAGAAATGATAAAGAGGTTCAGAATGGAAGATTGCAAACCAGTTATCACTCCCATGCAAGCCAGTTGTAAGTTGAACAAAGATGATGATTCAAAGTCTACATATCAGAGGGAATACAGGTCAATGATTGACAACCTACTATATGTGACATCATCCAGACCAGATGTAATGCAGGCAGTTGGACAGGTGGCACGATTTCAAGCAACACCAAAGGAATCACATGTATTAGCAGTAAAGAGGATCTTCAGATATCTCAAAAGAACATAAGAGTTTGGATTATGGTATCCAAAAGGAAAATATCTATCACTTATTGCCTACACAGATGCATATTGGGCAGGTTTTATTGATGACCAACGAAGCACCAGTGGAGCAACGTTCTACTTAGGTGAGTGTTTGGTACCATGGCTAAGCAAGAAACAATCATCAGTATCTCTATCTATAGCTGAGACAGAGTATATTGCAGCAACAACATGTTGTACACAGGTTCTTTGGATGAAACAAACTTTGACAGATATACAGGTTGAGTATGATTAGCCCATTCCAATATATTGTGATAATACAAGTGCCATCAATATCTCAAAAGACCCGGTGATGCACTCCAAGGCGAAGCACATTCCAATCAAGTATCACTTTCTACGAGAACAGGTTGCAGAAAAGAACACCAGAGTTGAGTATGTGGGAACAAAAGAACAAGTGGCAGACATCTTTACAAAACCACTTCCACGGAAAGCCTTTGAATATCTTCGCCAAAGACTTGGAGTTATTTCTACTCCAAAATGAATGCTTTCTGAATTCTTTTTGAATGCTTATCTTATATGTCTTAGATGTACATGATGAAGCACCATAAGAGGACAATTCAGTCACGGGGAGCAGCCCCAGATGGAAATATACCTTTGCCATTGATGACAAAGGGGGAGAGATTTATTAGATGCAGAGGACAGAGATATATTTATTAGATGCAGATGACAGAGGCATGGTTCCAGGGGGAGCATGAGTGATATGATTTCAGTATTGCATCAGAGTGTTTCCATCAATGCCAAAGGGGGAGATTGTTGATTAAGGTTGGTTGTGATTGATATCAACCCTTGAAGAAAGCCCCGTAGCACAAAGGTTTGGGTAATGGACCCAATATTGTTTGATGTAAATATGATTCATTATTGTTTTGTCATGGTTGATAAGAAGTAAATATGGATGAACTCCAAAGTGGTCCCCTTATGGTGAAAGCCCTCATGGGAAGACACTTTGCGTAGTAAGAGAATCCATGCTTAATTGTGGAATAATGAGATGAAGGACAATGAATTTGTCAGGGAAAATATCCTATATGGATAGTTCTTTTCATGACATTTCCGGTAGTATGTATAACGTCACATAACTCCTCACGGTTAGAGAGTTATGACCATGTGAAGTTTGAGAACCCAGGTTTGGGTAATGGACCCAAGTTTGTTTGATGGATAATGGTATGATTTTTGCTATATTTGAAGGTAATACTATTCTAGATGGATAGTACATGTCATTCCATTTCTTGTGGTATGTGGAATGTCACATAACTCCTCACCATTTGAGAGTTATGGCCTTACGAAGTTGGAGGATCCTCATATGTCATCTAGAAGCCCGAAAAGGTCAAAGTAGTCAATGTGGTTTAAGAGATTTTAAAAGGTAAATAATAAAGTGAAGTGATGAGTGTATTATAATTCAAAGTGAAT